>JAKZAP010000006.1:18301372-18371237 GCA_023053575.1 Branchinecta lynchi
GAAATTCCGCCCTCCCCCCAAACTCTCCTCACAGTGCCCCCCCCCCCCCTCACAATCATCGGATCCGGCCCGGAGAGGTCTTTCCAAATATCAAGTTTCGTTAAGATCCGACCACTCGTTAAGATCTGACCAAAAGTTACACATACCTCAAGATTCCAGATTCCCCCTCTCTCCACTCCCCCACGGTAGTTGGAACGGAGAACTGACTATTTCTAAGCCAACATGTCAATTCGCTAATGTTCAAGTTTCATCGTCCTAGCACATCTGGAAATACCTCAACTCGCGATAGCCGGAATTTGGACTCCCCCCCCCCCCCCACAGTGCCCAAATTCGATCCGGTTCTTTCACTGACGTATCTAGTTCTTGTGCTTGTCCTTCCGACCAAGTTTCATCCCAGTCGCTCCAGTCTAAGCGTGTCACAAGATTTACGGACCCTCCCCCGTCCACATTAATCGGATCCGGTCCGGATTTTAAATGGGTCATCAGGGACACGAGGTCTTTCCAAATATCAAGTTTCGTTAAGATCCGATCAGCCGTTTCAATGTTATACATTCCTCAAGATTCCGGATTCCCCTCCCTCCACTCCCCTCACAGTGGTCGGATCGGGAAGTTGAAACAAGTGGCAACCCTGGATATGCGTTTTTTTTCGGTCCGGTCCGGTTCTGTCAATTATTTACCTAGGGCATACCGATCACTCCACTTGAAGCGTGTCACATGATTTCCGGTTCCCCCCTCCGACCGACCCCCCACATTCACCGGATTCGGTCCGGACTTGAAATGAGACATCTGAGACACGACATCTTTCCAAATATCAAATTTCATTAAGATCCGTCACCCGTTCGAAAGTTATGCATGTCACTAAATTCCGGATTCCGGATCCCCTCCCTCCCCACACGATGATCGGATCGAACAAGTGACTATTTACAAGCTAGTTTGGCCAGGTCCCTAATATGCCTGCCGAATTTCATCGTCCTAGCATATCTGGAAGTACCCTAACTCACAAACACCAGACTAACTGACCGACCGACAGATCGACGGAAATGTGATCGGTATATGGCACTTGGCCGGAAGGCAAGTGCCATAGAACCCTATCCATGCCATGGTGTTTTGAAATCCAATATGAATTAGGACTTCGTTTTCCTTTTAGTCTTGGTTCTACGCTATAACCAATCAGAAAATCCGGCAAAATAATCTGATTGGCTAGTACCTTGAAAGTTGAATTCTAACTTTGGTCGCAGCAAATTTCAATCTCAGCTGTGACTAGCACGAAGGTCCAACTCGATCGGAAATGGCAAATCTCGAGCGAGAATTGGGTGTCGCAGGTCTGCTGAAAATACCATGTCCAACTTACCGACTTTGTTCTTGTTCCAACATCTGTGATATCTGCTGAAGTTCACTAGCCTTAGTTTGATTATGAGAGATCTCCGACTGCGATTCTAACTCCTGGATTCGAGCTTTGTAGTGGACCAGCTACAAAAAAAAAAATAACAGGCATCAGGTCATCCGAAACCGCCACTTCCGCTTAAAAAGCAACTGTCAACACCACAAAAAAGCACAAACTCCTTGTGAAAAATTCAAAGCGATTGTCGCTAACGAGACTGTAACTGGCCACATCTCAATATGGCGTCAGTGAATAGCCTACAAGTTGTTCTACTTCTCTCATGAGTCACAAGGACACAAGGAAACGGAGAAACTTTTAGCCAATGACATCTCGTTTTGATGTGACATCGTTGGCTAGAGTTGGCCAAGTTGGCTTATAGATTCCTCCGCTTTGCTTTGTCCCACCGAGAGTACTTTTTGTATTTTTTGTTTTCTGTTTTTGTTTTTGGGATCCCAAAACGTAAGTGTAGGGGTACCTCTGACATCGCAAAAGTTGTCCGTTCGTCTGTTCGCACGATAACTCTCGAAGGGGCTACTCTTTCGGTCAAAGTACAGGCCAAGTTCGAAGATCGGCTATGTAGCTCTATATTTAGGGGTGGGGGAGGGGTTTGAAATTAACGGGTAAGCTAATGAAATTTAAAGCTAATGAAATAGTCGAATAAGGGGTAAGGGGACATGCTGAATCCGAATATAAAATTTATTTTCTCGCGAGACGAATAGTTCACCCGGAATCCGGCAAAAACCATATGAAAAATTTAAAGTTTAATATCAAGTTGATTGGAGGTTAGATTTAGGAGCAATAAAAAGCGCCGAGTCCGAATATGAAAATTATTTTCTCGCCGGACAATTAGTTCGGCCGGAATCCGGAAAAAAACTGGAGAATTCGTTTAAAGTAAAAGTTTTATTTAAATCTGACAAGATGTTCGATTTGCGGGTAAGAAGACAAGCTGAATTCGCATATGACAATCATTTTCTCTTCGGATATATAGATCGCTCGGAATCCGGCTGAAACCGGAAAATTTGTTAAAAGTAAAAGTTTAATCTGAAGTTGATTAGAGGTTGGATGTACGGGTAAGATGACATGATGAATTCGTTTTTGGGCTTTATTTTTTCGCAGGAGAAGTAGTTTCGGAACTCCGCCGAAACCGGAAAATTGGCAGAAGTAAGGCAGAAAGTTTCGATCTGCTTCGTCAAAATAGATATGACTTAAATGGGTAAACACACATGCTGAATCCATATTTGAACTTGGTTTTCTCATATGATTAGCTATTTGGCCTTAATCTGCTTCTAAATTTTAATAGTAAACGTGTTCATGGAGTCTGGCGAAGACTGGACCTGGCGAAGACAAGACCCAATTGTCTGGATCAAATTTGAACTTCTGAGATCCCATCGAAGCCTTTGGTCTTCTTCTTTTTGGTTGCCATTACCGCTCGTTTTTATGTGCAATAAATTCAGCCATTCGTTCATAAGCACTACCTGACATGACATTGTCCAGAAGTCGTGAATGAATACTCATTGGGCGGAATGTCGAGAAAAGTGAACTAGTACATAATACAATTTTTTACATCCTGTAACACATAAAAGTGCCCCAACTCGTGGGTCAAAATTCAGAGAAATATCTACACTCGCTATATAGCGATAAAAAAAAATATTTCACTGAATTACCGACCGTGAAAGAACTTCATCTGGGAGCTTTCCTTGTTACCCCTGACTCATTCACTTAAAGAGGCTTGAAGAACCGATGAAAATGCGTTACTTAGCTGCTCCGCTATTCACGAATAATCAATTTTCAAATAGTGGAATTTCTCCGTCAGATTTGTGATACCTCTAGGCGCTTGTACTGGCGCTATACGCGTGACAAAAATGATTTACAAAAAATAAGAGTTCAAGCAGTAAGCTACCGTCCGCAAGCTGATCACTGGCCACTGAAAAGCCGCGTTTGTATTGAAATTCAATTTTCCGCGTCATAGTAGAATTTGCGTTGTGAGGACGCCCGTAGATATTCTAAACATCATCAGAGCAAATAGTGGAAAACAAAAATAAATCACTTAAAGGACCTGTCTTACCTATAATACTAACGCAACCTACTTCCATAATCACTCCATATAACCCGGAGACCCCAATTTCCTACGGTACATTCTAATCCCTCTAACAAAACCATGCTGATTTTCTCACTTTCCGTGTTTTAATACCTTCGATGTGCGTCACGCTGCCGACGGTTATCAGCGACAAGTTTCCCATCAGAAAACCGGTTGTAAGTTGTTTTCCTGTTTCCGCTATAAGTCAACGGGTCTTGGAAAAGGCTTAAAACAGCCAAACCCAAGGGTTATTTGTTGCAATAACAGCCTAGTTTTAAAGTATTCAAATATTTTACAATACTGTAAGTTGAAGAGTAAATAGTGCGAGGGGTCTTTTAACACAAGCCAAATGTGTGTCAGTTAAATCATACAAAAATAAGTTGGTTTTCAGTTAAACTTTAAGGATACAAGTATTGGCAACATCCAATTTCCCTGTGTGCTTTCTCACACTCCCGAAACAGTGAATGTTCTGAAAACTTCTGACTTCTTGCAATTTCTTAGACAGAGCAGTTTATGTTTGTACCAAAAGGAAAGCTCCATATCATGACAAAGTCCGCGAAAGAACTATATCATATTCTTTTCCAGAGCAAAATTACAGAAATTTGACGATCACCGCAAAAAATGAAGACGGAGAAGCGCCGAACGGAGTCTTCAACATAAGGTCAAAGTCTAGCGTTAATTCCTTTAACATTTTTGAGGCGGGTCGTATTTTTCTACGACGTACTCACGCGTTGTCCACGGGTTCCCTTACCTTTCGCTGAAGGTTATAGACAAGCTGGTTCTGGTTCAGCGAGTTGTCTTTGTACGCTGCTACTCTGGTTTTGAGCGTCGCTCTTTCGTCTTCGAGGCTTGTAACATAAGATGTGAATTCTTGGACTGTTTCTTGTTCAACGCCATCTTGGACATAGCTTACTTCTGGAAAATCGTATCTCAGAAACGATCGCAGAAGCTGAAAAAAAAGTTTCACGTCAACATCTCGATGAAAAATGTGTAGCCTGTGTAGCTGTACGAAAAAGTTGCATGTATTGATCTGAAGTAGTATACAATACTCTTAAGCCTCACACTGCGCTAATCTTAAGCAGCAGTATTCAGTACCATCCCGCCTTGCTCCAGTAGCACGCAGTCTGCTATCGTAGCACGTAGCAGCATCAGCTGGTACTGCATGCTATTTTTTCCTACAACTTCATACTACTATTTTGAGATAATTCTTCATCGGGTTACAATGAACTTTGGAAAATAAGATGACAATAAGATATCCGTGGCTGTAACATGACAGCCTACGATCGTAATGAGAGGACAAAAGAAGGACTTTACTTTACTTTACGCAAGATCAGACATCAAAACGCAACGTTTCCTCTTGTCTTCTGCCGTAACTCGTTGGTACTTTCTCAGACAAACCTGTTATCTCCATGCGTGAGCGCGATTGCAAGGGGGTTTCTCGACTGCCCCTAAAACGGTAGTTACCATGAACAGGAAGAGCAGCTTGCGTGGCCGGAGAGGGTATAATACTTTTGATGACTAAAGCCGTTTCCACTAACTCGTTGAGGCTTTCACACTGATCTACGCAACCTCTGCGTCGCGCTTGCGGTGAAGCAACGCAGAGCTTACGCAGAAAACGCAACGCATCAGATTTTTCAGTGAAAAATTGTGAAGTTTTTGAAGACAAACTGGAGAACACCTACTAACGATGAAGAAAAGCTTAGTAATGATGAAAGAAGCGAGAATTCAGCATAAGAAACCGAGAAAGGAAAACGTAAATACACATCCAGCGAGAAAGCTTGTCGCGCAAGTGTGGAAGATGCGCTAGGCAACCTGTACGCGTTTATGTGAAAGCGGGTTAACTCTCCTTGCCGATGCAAAATCGCCCTGTACCTAGCGGAAGAGCCGGAGGCGGCACCACAGCTGTTCACAACGATCGCCGTGATTGGTTGACATAGGATTTGAGTTGTTGAGTTTGAGTGTTAGGGCAAGGTTTTCTCTTCCTGAGCATCACTGGCAGGTTTTGGACTTCGTCATATAGAGTATTACAATCGACACTGCATGAGCGTAACAGAAGAAAAGCTAAACCTTCTTCAGGGAAAAAAACGACAGAGCCTGAATGAGGGTGTTGTAATTGACGGCACTGGTTTAATCAGTCTTCAAGATAAACAATAATTAAAAGAGAGCCAGACAAGAGTCTTCAAGACAAACGACTAAAGAGAGTCGGACAATAGCTCCTACCAGAAAACGAAAAACATGAAGCATAACCGTTCCATCATGGACCTTATTTACTTCAAAGTGCGAATTCAGATAATCGAGGTAACTGAAAACTAGACCTACGTTGCCTGGGCAACGCGAAGTTACGGCAACCTTTGTCCGGCTCACCAACTAAAGTGTTGCGAGAGCAACACTTTGGTTTTGCTTCTTCGCTGTCGGTTAAATGCTGAAGTTGTCAACTTATCGAAGCTTACAAAACGGTATGTTCTAAGAATAACACAAAGAATATCGGAAAAAGGGACTAAATTGACTTTGCTGTTAGTTGAACTTTATCCTTTTCAATCGTAGACATCGTGACGAATGAAAACTTGGAACAATATCTTTTATAATCCACTTGGTATTAAAAAGCTATCCGTAACTTTTCAGGATTAAAATATGACACAATTAATTATTACAAAACTACCTCATTGTTTTACATTATCGTTTGTGCCCGTGGCGCAAACAGTTAATCCCTAGGTTACAGCGATAGACCATCGATACAAACTTTCCTACTGTCAGATTTATAGAAATCGAAAACAATTTGCATTAATTTGCACAAATTTCTAGCCCCTCGTGAACCCATTCTTACTTACAAGTCCCTCTCCCGTGATAGACATCAAGTTCACGGGAAAGAAATAATGGGTACAGCGGCTAGCAAAAGTTGCAAACCCCTCGTCGCTGAAGATGATTGTAGCATAACAGCCGATTAGTACTTGCAAGTCCCTTGCATGTCTTACAATTGGGAACCAAATTGTTCTTACGATCGAATACACCGAAAACAAATGAGGGTACACCAACTAGCAAAAGCTGCAAACCCCTCATCGCCGAAGATGATTATGAGCTAACAGTCGGCTGTTGCTTACAAATCCCCTACATGTCTCACAACTCGTATCGCCTATTTTTGGTTTCAGTGCGTACCTTACAACTGAAGTTGTCAACCACTTCAAACTTTCAAACTGGTGTATCTCATGAATGAAGTTTTGCACCAAACAAGAGCTGGAAGCTCATATGGAACTTGCAAGGCTGGGTTAGATGGAAGTGATGGTCAAAAGTATTTTTTTCCCTTTTCCGTTAAGATGTCCCAAACTTGCTAGGCTGGGTCAGAGGATCGAAGTGATGGTCAAAATTTTTTGTTTTTTTTACTTTTCGTTTGAGATCCGCACTTTAAGGGTGCTAAAAATTAATTTCTAAGCAAAACCCTTGAGGCACAAAGGATCATGACAAATGTGCTCATGGCGATCGTGAAAAAGTAAATTTTGCTTTAAAGAATTTTTTGTACTTTGCGGTTAAGATGAGTTCTTTAAGGTATAGTCGGACCGGAGAGTGACGATGTCTAACCCAATGATGTCAAGTTTCTAATGCTCCAGCATAGTTTCATCGTCCTAGCACATCTGGAAGTACCTTAACTCACGATCCCCGTTACTCTGGACACCCCCTACAGCTCCTCCCCCCCCCCCTGGGTACCCGAATCCGGTCCGATACGTCATTGATGCACCTAGAACTTGTGCCTGTACTTCCCACCAAGTTTCATCCTGATCGCTCCACTCTATGCGTGTCACAAGATGTCCGGCTCTCCCCTCCGACCCCCCGCCCCGCGGTTTATCGGATCCGGTCCGGACTTGAAAAAGGAAAGGTTGGGACATGATGAGACATGAGGTCTTTCAAGATATCAAATTTCATTAAGATCCGATAACTCATTCGAAAGTTATGCATACTACTAATTTCCGGATTCTGTTGTCTCCCCCTTCCCCCACGATAGTCAGATCGGGCAAGCGACTGTTTCCAAGCTAATCTGGTCGGTTCCCTGAGATGACTGCCAAGTTCTATCGTCCTAGCCCACCCTGAAGTGCATTAACTGTGTAAATGGATGACATATACTTTGATCAGCTCTTCTTTAGCAATGAGAGAACTTTTAACGTTTAAGAGGCACATCTGACATCATTTCTCTACCGCAATCCCAAGTGCAAAAAAAACGAATGATAAACTCAGCTGAAATCGCGAACAGAAATGGGTAGAAACAATAGATGGCAGCTCTTTCGGACCCACGGGAAAAAGCCACTTTTTTGTTTCTGTAAATTTTTATTTTTGTCACTCAAAGAAGATATGTTGGCTCTGGGGCCGGGTAACTGCCACATATATTTAAGACTTCTTCATCTTCAATTTGAAACTGGTGCCTGCCTGCTTGCGTTCTAGAACGGAGCTTTCCACTTGAAAGCAGAAACATGGTTTGATGAAACGAAAGGTTGGCTGCACAACTTCAGATAGTCCTCTCTGGCATGGGCTATTTAACTCCACTTCACTTCGCACACCGTAGGCCCTGGCTCGAGGACAAGCAAAAACCATCCTTTTTGGCCCCAGGCAAGAGTTCTACGGAGCTTTTTAAAATGTAATTTCATATTCATTAATCCGGCCTAAGGTCACACTTTCCTTACAAACCGCACAGGTTAGACACACCAGTTACCAGGAATCAACTGAAAACGGCGGCATAGGAAAAACAAAAATAGGCAAGCCAGCCGACTGAAGTTTCGTTTACTGATCTAACTTAGACCAAACAAAACCCTTTGGGCAAATTTTGGCAACATATTAACCACGATCCTGTGTCCATCGGATCATCAAATCAGTCTATCATTTGGTCAAAAGCATTTTTGTTGAGAGTAAAGTGAGCAATGCGCACTTTCAGGGGCTAGGAATTCATTTGAAAGCAAAAAATCTTGGCATAAATTATCATGGGCCTTTAGGGATCATGAAAATGTATCGCTTGATCAAAAGTATATTAGGCACTTCGCGTTTAACATGCGCGCGAAAACCGGAATTTCTGCCCCCCCCCCCCTCTCCAGCTTTCCCCACAGCTCCTGGACCCAGTCCGATTTTATCAGAACATATGCAAGTCCCATCCCGATCCTTCAAGTACAAGCGTGTCACTACATTTCCGGTCTTCCGGCCACCGAAACTCCTCACACGGTAGTTGGATCCAGTACGGACCTGAAATGCATCATCAGACACACATGATACTGTTCATTCGGACCCGATCACCCGTTCGAAAGTTCTACAGGAAAAAACTTTCTCGGTTCTCATTCCCTCCGCTATCCCTCAGGACGGCCGGACCGAGGGAGTGACTTTTTCAAGTCAATCTGGTCGGGTCCTTAATACGCTTGCACAGTTTCGCCGTCTTAGCAGATCTGGAAGTTTCTTAACTCGTGATAACTGGAATTCTGGAACCTACCCTCTAACTCCCCCGACAGTGCCCGGATACTATCCGGTTCTGTAATTAATGCATCTTGGTGCCGTGCTTGTCCTCTCCCATCAAGTTTCATCCGGATCTTGCCACTCTGGGCGTGTCACAATATATATGGTACCCTCCTCCGGCTCCCCCCACGGTAATTGGATGCGATCCGGAATTGAAGTGAACGTCTGAGACATGTGCTTCATCCAATAATTAAGTTTCATTCAGAACTGATGACCCGTTCCAAAGTTACGAATGCCTCAATATTCCGGATTCCCCCTTCCCTTAAGATGGTCGAATCGGGGGAGGGGAGTGACTATTTCTAGTTCAGTTTGCTCAGGTCCCTGAAAAAAAAATTAATTCACCAAAAATAGGGTACCGACTCTGACAATCCGGGTCTGCGTTTATTAACTGACAAATATAACCTTAAGGGCTGGCCAGTTGCACATCTTACCTCCGGGATACCAGTGATTTCGGGAGACATCGTCCGGTCCAAATCCGACGTTCTACTTAATATTCCCGCCCTCTCGACGACAAGGGAGTCATTCACTAGGAAGCTACAGCTCGAGACGCTCGTGTTTCGAACACTATCAACTTCTTCCAGCCGGAAAAGGTTTCCCAGGATCGGAGCATTATCTTCGCCAATCCCATCTGTTTCTTCGAGGTCACAAGTGACGCCGTGGCTTATCCATAGACCATTGGTAGCATGAATAGAAACCGTGGAATTCTGGCTGTCGGACGCTACCGTCTCCGTTGAGATATCATTTCTTGGTGTTTCATCACATGAGGATTCAACCTGGGTTTCAGGCGTTTCCTCCCGTTGCTGGTCGCTTGGAGGGTTTTGTTGCTCCATTGCTTCAGTCTGATCCTTCTCAACGAAATTCTGAAAAAGAAAATTCCTCATTCCTTGGAAGGGGAGATACAAGGCGAACAGATATAAATCCTTAAAAATTATGGACAGTCAGCGACAATTTACAAGGTCACGTTTGACAACTTATACGAGAAAATCTTTGCCAAAACATTAATCCGAAACGGCCGAAACCAAATGTTTGTCTCTGTAACCTCGATGGGTGATTCAAACTCAGATAGGGAAACTTCACATTCACTGACAACAAAAACACCGCACTAGAAGTTTGTGTACAATGTTGAGAACAGGCAATAATCTGGTCAAAGTACAAACATAATAAGCGATCATGAATCCGCACAAACAAGTCTCTTCTTACAAGTCTCTAAAATACCTTCTGAATCCTATAATCAGTCACAAAAGGGTGTTCTTCCCGTTTCGAAAGGCGCAACACGACTGACGTGGCTTCCAACGTACCGTTAATATTTAACGGTCATAATTTTCCTAACACGACTTACCCGGCTTCGACGTAAAGTTAATATTTATCGCTTGTACATAACGGTCATAACTGTCACTCTCCTATTTCCTAAGGCCTTTTTCCGCGACACAATTGTGGGCCACACACTTTTGAGCGTTTGTGGCGGAAACACGATTGTGTGCCACACAGTCGAGCCACTAGTTGAAACTCGCGGAAACGCTGTTTTGTCTATTTTTTTGGCGGTAATTTCAAATATCTGAGAATAAGAATAAAGTTCATGTAAAACCTCAATAAATAGAACTCCAGGCCTATTTGCTTACCATTCTGTACCAAAAGCATCATCAATTTTAAGTTTATATGCTTGAAAAAGTAGTTAGCTTTATGTTTCGACACTATTTTGCTGCTTAATTTGAATTTCCCGCCAGAATCGAGCCACAAAATCGACAATGACCTCGCCAGTTGTTTGTCGAATTTGAGCCAAAAAGGGAGCCACGAAAATCTTGCTGGTCGCGGAAACACACTTGTGGGCCGCGCGAGAGACGTCGGAAACACTTTTTTCAAGCCATAGTCGACCCACAAACTGTTTGTGGAAGCACGGAAAAACGCCTCTAGAAACCGTTCGATGTCAGCTGCTCCACTAAACGGAAGCTGAAGAGGAGAACAGAAACGCAGCATGCTAGAGCAATGGTGATCACGAGGAGAGAGTGGCCGAAACTCTCCTTCTGAATATTTTAAATTTCTTTCGCGTTCAACGGCTTTCCATTGCCTCACTGAAGCATTCTTATATGAATGAATGACTGAATGAATTATTTATTTGCACATTAAAGCCATCAGGCCATCATGTAACAAAATAAAACAAAAAGTGAACAATCTTACATGCGCATATACACACTAACACACTCTTAATATTTCTAATTTACTCTGAATACTTTATTAGCACTAAAAACACAACTTCCCCATCAAAAGAACTCTTTCATGTGTGTTTAAAAGCTAACTTGAGGAACTACCCAACATTTCTTAGTTCTTCAAAATCGTTACTTCCCATCATTTTATTAATTCATTTTTTATCAGTTCCACCCACACCGAAATTCTCCTCCCTTAGTCCCCGTAACTATCTACAATCACACAAAAGGTGGCATATATCCTCAATAATTTCTCCACACATAGGGCAGACGTAGTAAGGACCCTATCTTTACTCTTTTTTCCCCACATACTAGAAATTACGCTTTTTACATTTTTACGAAGATTTTCAAGTTCTAGAAAGCAATCCCCGACCCCCAAACCGAATGCGATGGAAAAATAGATATTTAAAAAGAAGCTGCTTATAGGTATAGAAGTTAGGGTTTCAGACTTTTTATCAAGATGGCAACAATTGTGACAGTTTTACTTTAAAATCGCTAAATACCTCGAAGCCGGCCAACCCACTGTCAAGCCACAAAAATTACTGTGACCAACGAAACAAAACACATGTGACACAGATTTGTTTAACCTCGTTCTCCTCAAAGTCCTCCTCCGTCTCCATTACAACACTATGTGCACACGCTGAAAGAGTAATTACGAATCACGGAACAGATAATTCGGATAGTAACCAATGCACCTCTCAACAAATTCACGTCGGACGCGATATCATAGCAACGGATCGACTAAACAAACGGGGAGCTACTTATAGTATCCAAAGCACAGGAACGCAACTTTTGTCATGAAATTATGGCGGCTCCTACGTAATGGAGAAAAGCAGCTGAGTCGAGCGTACACCTCTTTCGATACAGCCAGGGTTGCAAAATAAAATAAAAATACTCGAGAGTGACTTGGCCCAAACAAGAGAATGAGCTGGGAGTGACATTTTATATTCTTGAAAAAAAGCATGGTCACTTTTGGTCGGAATCACTACTGCAAAAATAGGACATCTGAATTTTATTTTCATGGAAAAAAAAACTTGGTTTTGGTCGAGAAAGCAAAAGTGACGCCACTGTATGCTTCCCGAAATAGAGTTAATTTCATGTCACACGTAGGATAAGAATGACAAAATCAAAACAGAGTGACAATTCACACTATCGTGCGACATGTGGCAACACTGGATACTGCTTACATTGTTGGTTGGGATCTACGATCACTTCCTGATTACAGCGTAAACAAGAGCAAAAGTTTCGATGGGATTCCAAAAACTTAATATTTGTTGGACTTTTTTATACAAACAATCAGGGCTTTTAGAGATCTGGTCTTCGTCAGACTACTTCATCATTTTACTATCAATCAAGAATCAGCCGTTTGAAAATAAACATAAATGATACCGTAATATTCTATTAAAAAATTACGGCCAAACTGCTAAACTTCAAACCAGAGATGGGCGAATCCGAATCGGTTTCAAATGCAGGATTCGTCCGTCTGGCCGGATTCGAATCTTCTGCTCGTCAGGCTGGATTCGGATTTGGACCTGGATCCCAAACCCTCAACCTTATGTTTCCGCTCAAATTTCTGGTCTACATCCTTCCAGTTCCAGTTTTGCCAATTTTTACACAGTAGGCCTAGTCAAATGCATTTATAGGTCTCCACCACCAACCATCCTCAACAATCTATCCAGTTATCTGATTACATTAGATATCAGTGCTTTTTGTCACCTCTGACTTTTAAACTATAACCTATTTACATGAATTGATTTTTGTTGTCGGATTCGATTCCGGATTCAAATCCTCAGCATGGAATAGTGGACTCGGATTCGGAATCGGTTCGTACGAACCTCTAATCAACTTTAGATAGAACGCTTGCTTTCAACAAATTTTCCGGTTTTCGCCGGATTGCGGGAGAACTGTACGTTCTGGGAGAAAATAATTTGCATAACGGTTTCAGCATGTCTCCTTGCCCATGTTCTAGTTTAATTCCGGGTTCTAGTTTAACTTTTGCGCCAGTCAGCCAAGCAAAAATACTGGGAGTTTGGGTCGATGATATAACTAATTTCAAGCACAATACAGACCAGATATTAAAAAAATCCCATGCACCAGTTAAAACTTTGTCAGCTTAACGTATGTAAAATGTAATCCATCACACAGAATACGCTTGTGCCGCCTGGCACCCCTTACGTTTGAATTACTGCATTTAATTGAACCAATCCAGAGGCGGGTGGTTTAAATCATACTTTCACATGATAACGCCAATTATGACCAAGCGCTTAAAACTCTCCGGCTTGAACCGTTAAAGAACAGACGCCACAATTTAAAGATCAATTTTGGTAAGAAAATTTTGCAGTCAGTCAGAACCCGAAAAACTCCCTGACCACACCGACTTACTCAACAAGGCATTCAAATTTACTTAAGCAGTTTCCAGCATTAGGTACCGCTCGTGGGCTCCACCCGTTCTCACCCCTTGTTACAAACTACCTCAACAACCAATAAGATTTCACGTTTGCCGTTTATTCAGTTCAAGCTGTTCGGTTCCTTGACTTCTTTTTGTATTTTGTTATTGTCGTTGTTGATGGTACACTATTTAAATATTGTTAGCTGTTACTGTACTAATTTTCTTTTCTGCTATTATTTAGCTTTTGCTATAGTGGCAATTTTCCATAAGCTAAACCTCTTATCAACTTCAAGTAAAACCATTACTTTTACCAAATTTCAAGTTTTGGCCGGATTCCGGGCAAACTGCATGACCGGGGATAAAGTAATATGCACAGGCTATACGGATTCAGGATGTCTCCACTGTATCGAACCTCTAATCAACTCCAAGATTCCGGGAGAACTAAATGTCCGGCAAGAAATGAAGTTCAAAAACGGATTCAGCATGTATTGTACCTCTTAATCTACTTTAATTGGTACAATGTAGGGGTAATCAACCTTAAGAGATACAATCAGGGGCGTCGCAAGGGGGGGGGGGGCAGCACACCCCCCCACCTTTTTGAGATTCGGTAAAATTTTGGGCCGGAGGCCCAAAATTTAACTAAAATTGTCCGGTAATATTTTTGATAGCAGAACTGTTAGTTATATTTACGGGGATTCGGTAGTTATACAGGCTCCTAAATAGGCTATCTGTACAAATCTCTTCGGTATAATGATCGGAATTCGGTATAATTGCTAGTATTCGGTAGTTATCACGAATTTAGTGATAGAATTTACTGAAATCATTTGGTAATTTTTCGATGCCGGAACTATTCGGTATATTTATTTATTTATTTATTTTATAACCCGCTGAAAAGACAGAATAGCGGAGTACAAACAAGGAAAAACAACACAAAACACTAAAATACACTAAAATTCACTCTAGAAGAAGGGACAAGCCGTGATGTGCGGGGAAGCTGAGATGGGACGTTGTGCACAATTTTTTACTTATGGCCGAAAGTTTCAGCGATATATCCGGAAGCTTGTAACGCGAAATCAGATGTCTGTTTTTATACCAGGGGGGGTAGGAAAAGGAGGAATTTTGCATATCGGTAATAACAAGAACGGAGGGAATGAAGATCTTTTTTCTTTAAAACTGAAGAGAGGCCAGAAAGAAATAAGATAGAATGGTCAGTAAAACTGCTGTAAAGTTTACTAAGGGCTTTTTTATTGTATTTCCCACGATTAGCAACGATCTTCGAGTATGATACTTGAATCTTTCTTTTAGCATTATTAACCGATTGAGACCGGAAGATTTGAGGCTGTTAGTAATCTGGATGCCCAACCACCCAAGAGATGTGACAAGGGGGATAGTCTTAGTTGGGAGAATAAGCGGCTCTTGGTTAGTTGAATTGAAAGATAAGTATTCGCATTTATTAACGTTCAGAGCCAGACCGACCGGTCGAAAGCAGCTGAAACAAAAGAAACTGACTTCTTTAATCCGGTCTTGCTTCGGCTTATCAGCAGAATATCATCGGCATAAGCAATATAAGAGATATTAATGGAATTAATAATACAAGTGGTAGGTATAGAAGACAGGATGTTAGAGATGCACATTTTAAAAATGGATGGTGAAAGAACCGCGCCCTGTCGAACTCCACGTTTTATCGGGATTCTAAAATCGGATATCTGTCCATCCCCTTTAGTGCGCAGAAAAGAATTTGTATACCAATAACGTAATAAAAAAATTAGAAATATGGAGATTCCGTAGTTACACAGAATCCCGAATAAGCTATTGGTTGGAAATTATTCGGTATCATGATTGGGATTCGGTAATTAATTCAGTATAATTTCCAGGATTAGGAAGTTAACCACGAATCCTGACTTTGTTCCAGTTTCGACGAAAGTATACCGAATATGAATATTGTTCGGTAGGCTTTCGATACCAAAACAATTCGGTATATTAACCGGGATACGGTAGTTATACAAAATCTCGAACATGTTACCGGTCTAAACTTATTCGGTTTAATAGCTGGGATTCGGTAACTTATTCGTTATAATTGCCAGGATTCGGAAGTTACCACGAACCTCGAAACTCAGAAGAGGTCGAGTGAAGCACTGGTTGCAGACAAAAGGGGTGATCTGTGATATCATCGATAGTTCTTACTTTTATTTTGGAAACCAAAAAGAATATCTAATCATAAATATTTCGAAAACTCCGCCTGTAGCACTTTTCGTAATATTCTCTATTTTGTGGAAGGGCGCGTCATTTGACGGGGTTCTTAAGCCAGTTTTAGGATTGAGGTTTCAAAACATTAAAAGCTAGAATCTGGGTGGAAATTAAATTTGGCAGGAAAAAGCAAAAAAAATTTAGCCTGCGGCGCTCACTTTATGTGATTACAGGTGAGAAAGAGAGAGAGATACGGGTTTAATACAACACAACCGGCAGTAGTATAATGACAAGACTACAGTTGCTGCTGCTGCCGGAACGTCGCTACATCCGGTTCCTGGAACTTCATAGAGTCTCGGTATTTAATCAACGGTAAATGGTAGAATTTGTTAGAGAAGCAGTTAAATTTTAGTCTACTGAAAAAAAAATGAATTTCTAAAATTTTCACCTACGGCGCTCGATTTAATTTTCTATTGGCTATTTGTAATAGCTGCTACTGCAATCATACCCGGCAATATATTCTCCATGTTGGCTTCGCCAAAATGCCGCCTAATAGTTGGCTTATCGTCGTTCATGCTGCGTTTTATTGTTACTCTTCATACGTAATCCTTTCTGTTCCATAATTTGAATCTCGAATTCTTAGTTATAGGATTCGGTAAAAAATTTTGAAAGATTCGGTAAAATTTTGGCTCTGCAACCCCCCACCGAAATGCACTTGCAACGCCCCTGGATACAATGTAAGGGTACCTCGAAACCGAGCGGTAAGTCATATATGGATCTGGATCTGACGCCAATTTGAACAGGTTTTGGTCCAGAACCATTTACGCTGTACTTACATGAGCAAGCTGAAAACGTAACAATCATAGGCCACTTTTGTCAGATAAGCTTGTCGTCAATGATCACTAAATGACTCGAAGCTACTTGTGCGAACCAGGCCAGATATTTTTTAGCGCGACTGACCAACCCGATCGACCCTGATCCGCCTCGATCAGTTTTGCTCTGGCCTCGACAGGCGCCAAAATCAGAAATGCAAAAAACAGGGTAGGATGGAACTGGCATAGGAATTTTGGAAATGATAATGGATGGGACGACATGGGACGTAAAGTATCAATAACAAATAAGCTAATAGAATCTCCGTCTTTGGCCCCATGGGTATCCGACTAGGGATACCCCGATAAGACTGAGCGAAGCTACAGCTACTTGCTGAGAGCTTTTCAGTTGATACCCGTCATCTTCCCTCTTCGCCGCTGCGCATACCAGACGAAAAACCGTAGAATGTCTTCAGGGGTAGCGAACCCGGTCTGCAGCGAGTTAGACGTGACACCACAATGGTAGACAACAAATCAGCTGTAAAGGACGACTCAGACGGCGTTAGTACTCTTCTGTGGAGTTCAACTACGATATAGCTATTTTAGAAGTAGCAAATTATGATGTTCTGCGGGGCTCCTCTCCCGCTCGTTTGCATCCGTTATGGTATCAGAATATATTCGACCCCGCATGGTCATATTACAGACATAGAGAGATTCTTATAGATTACTTGTTCTTGGTAACATAGATAAGCCGGGTCCTTTAAGGGTTCACGATAGGTGGTAGGGAGGTATTCGATAATGGTCACACACAACACTGGCGGTGAAAGCTCAAACCTTTTCGGGAGAAGCATGCTGCTGCAGAGATACAGGGAAAACAGTGTTCTTCCCTACACGATTGCTTGTTTAAGACCAAAAAAAAAATAAAAAAAAATGGCTGTTCATTATATATTTTTCAAAACGGATATGACAAATTACCAGGTATGTCAACGTTCATTCAAAGATATTGCTGCAACTTACGGGAGTGAGTGACTTTACCTTATCTGTGCTGGAGGATCCGAGAGAGCTCGATGACAAATACATTGGACTTCTACTCCTTGGAATATTCCCAGCTTCCTGCACATCGATAGTCAAGCTCTCCGTCTTTTTCTTTGTCGCTTTGAGCCCCAAGAAGCGCCTCGACAGAGAAAACGTGCGCCTTCCAGTTTGAATACGGGGCGGACTCGGACTTCCCTCACTAGAATCTCCGCCACTTGGAGCTTTGCTATGTTGAACAACTCGACGAACGGTTGACTGCTTTTTCACCAAGGGCGGCTTAGCCGTCGGCTCCGGTTTGTGCTGCATGTACTAGGAAGCAAAAAAGGTTATCAGACTTTCTGCTAGCTGAGGCCACGAAGCAACATATTTCATAAAGGCCTCATATCCCCATGACTTCGCATATTTGGCCCCAAACAGAATTGCGAACAAGACCAAAGGTTTCGATGGGATCCCAAAAACTTGATGTTTGACCCAGACTTTTAACAGATTAAGGCCAATGGTCATCATCTAAGAAGACAAAGTTTAGATATGGATTCAGTATCTGTGTTTACACCTATATCCTACGTCGTATCTACTTTGTCTAAACTGATCAAAAACTTTCTGACTTATTTTTGCCAAATTTCCTGTTTCGGCCGGATTACCGGCCGGATTAACTACAACTCATGAATTCAGAATGTCTTCTTACCCCTACACGAATATCTAATCAACTTCAGATACAAAAATACTTTTAACAAATTTTCCGGTTTCACCAGGATTCCGAGCGAACTGTACGGTCCGGGTAGAGAATGATTGTCATATACAGAAGCAGCATGTTTTCTCGCCATTCCACCGAATATCGAATCAAATTCAAATACAACTTCTACACTTTACAAACTTCCCGCTTTTGGCCGGATTCCGGGCGAACTACTTGTCCAGTTAGAAAATAATTTTCATATGCGGATTTAGCATATATCTTTACTCTTCAATTCAGGATTCAGGATTCAACAACTTTACTAAAAAAAAATCATTCCGGCTTGACGACCGGTTACACACAAAGCACATACGCGCTTGAAAAACGCAACCAGTACACATTTACTATCATATTCTAACCAAACATTCACTAAAATAAACTAAAAATTTATTAATTAATTTGTCAATTTGTCCTCTCTCGTCTTCATCCTCGTCAGGCTATCAATCGAACCTCTAATCAACTTCAGATTAAACTTTTACTTTTTACAATCGAACCTCTAATCAACTTCAGATTAAACTTTTACTTTTTACAAAATATCCGGTTTTGGTCGGATTCCGTGTGGACTACTTGTCCGGTGAGAAAATAATTTGCATATTCAAAGTCTCCTTACCCCTAAACAGCTTTGAAAATTTGCTTTAGCTTTAAAAAAAAATTCAACCCTTAAATGGATGTCCCTCCACCAACCCCAAATGTAGGGATACTGAGCCCATCTTCGTACTTGACCTGTACTTTGACCCGAAGAGTTCTCATGCCAAGTTTGAATAAAATATCACAACCCCTTCGAGATAAATATTCCTTGACCCCAAGCTGACTTTGAAACATATATTCAAATAATGCATAAAACGGATCCGCCAGCTACGATGCTTTAGCAGCGATATTTCGGCCTTCCTGGCAGGGTCCTCGTCAGGCTATCAATCTTCAGGGTTAATGTTGGGAAACCCTTTAACCTTTCGAAAGTTCTGCTAATAGACAGATGGACGGACAACTTTTACCGCCACTTACGTTTTGGGATCCGAAAAGCAGCGGATCGTAGGTTGCAGCAAGCAGGCAAGGGCTCATACTGAGTTGACAAAAAATTTAGTTACCCACCAGGACCTTCCAGTCCTTCCACTACTTATCTTTCATCTTCTTCTCCCTTTATTTAGACCACTTTTCGTCCATCCCTGAATGGCGCTAAGGGTCACCTCTATTTTTCTTTTTCATCACTATAGAACGTGTTCCACCCTTCTAACAAGAGCAACTATTAGTTAGGCTACTATTTTCGTTCCAATCTAGTGAAAAGTTACCGAGGGGTTGCCCACTCCTCGGCACCGGCGGGCACCAGCCGGCACCGGCTTTTTTAACCTGTTTAAGACATCATCTTAACCCTTTCAAACCTGAATTGTTTCCTTCGTGATAAAATTATGATTTTGCTATTTTTCACGAGAATTATGGCCCAGAGATGTCTGAAACTTGTCTAAGTCAGTTTCGGTCACTCCTTCTTAGAAAATCAGAGGTCTGTCAAATGGCGGGTCTGGGTAGTAAAGGTAGAAATGTCGCTTCGGTCATTTGACACACTGCGGACCGACAGCACCAATATACTCCAGTTGAATGATTGTACTCATCATTAAAAAAAAAAATACAAATACAACACTAACGACGGTGAAATCTACTGAAGCAGTTTCGGTCCTTGTCGATAGTGGTGAGTGAAACGGCAAAGTAGTATCGTAGCTGTAAAAAAAATGTACTTGCCCACATTTCCCTACAGTCACAGCCAGGGGCGTCCCGATACGTTCCTGATAAGAGGGGGGGGGGTGCAGCTTCGGAATTTTACGAAATTTTGTGAAGTTGTACCGGAATTTTTCAGGTTTTTACCGGAAAGTCTTCTAATGACCACCTCTGTAGAAACTCTAGAATTGTTGAAACTCTACTGTTGTGTTCTGACTTCTATTATGTGTTACAAACAACACAAAATAGGCTCAGTAAGACTTTACTGAAAAGGCAGCTTATTTTCGGGATCCCAAAACGTAAGTAGAGGGATAACCCCGACATCGCAAAAGTTGTCTGTCCATCCGTCTGTCAGCACGATAACTCTCGAAGGGAATGAGATATGTGGATGACACTTGCTGTGAGGATTCTTTGGGTTACCGGCAAGGTCGAGTTCGTAGATAGGCTCTGTAGACCTATGTTTAGGGGTGGGGGAAAAGCTATGGAGATAGTTGATTCAGGGGTAAGGAGACATGCTGAATCCGACTATGAAAGTTATTTTTTTGCCGGACAAGTAGTTCACCCGGAATCCGGCAAAAACCGGACACAAAATTTGTCGACCAATTTTCGGTAGCAGTCCCTACCCCTTTATTCTCAAACCTGTATAGCTCTGCGCGTTGGATGACGCTACAAGACTTAAGAGATTACACGAATCACCCAAGAATGTTCCGGTACGCTATGTTGTCTGTCTACAAGAATCACTCTGGTAAGTTGTGTGCTGGGGTCATCCTGGTAAGCTGTGAGTCTGTACTTATCCGGTAAGCAACAAAATTCCGGTAGATTCCCTGAGCCAAATTCTTGTTGATTCCGCGGAGCAAAGTCCAATAGATTCCTTGAACCAGCCTCTAGTAAATAGACAAGTTCTGATAGATTCCTTGAGAAAGACTTCAGTAGATTCCTTGAGAACGACTTCGGTAGATTCCATGAGCAAAATTCAGGTCGATTCTCTGAGCAGAACTCCGCTAAATTCCCTGAGCAAAATTCCTGTCGATTCCAAAATTCTGGTAGATGCCGTGGGGCAAAGTCTGGTAGATCCCCCGATCCAGCCTTCAGTAAATTCCCTAAGACAAGTTCCGATAGATTCCTTGAGCAAGATTTCGGTAGATGCCCTGAGCAAAATTCCGGTAGGTTCCCGGAGCAAATTCCGGTAGATTCCCTGATAAAAATTCTGGTAGGTTCCAAAATTCTAGTAGATTCCGTGGGGCAAAGTCCTGTAGATCCCCTGATCCAGCCTCCAGTAATTCGCTGAGACAAGTTCCGATAGATTCCTTGATCAAGATTTCGGTAGATGCCCTGAGCAAGAATTCCGGTAGGCTCCCTGTGCAATAATTCGGTAGACTCCATTCGGTAGACTCCGGCGGGCACTGGCAGGCACAGGCTGTGCACCCAAAAACTGAGTGGGCAACCCCTCGAAAGTTACTACGCCGACCGTTCCAACCTTATGGGAATAGTAACTATTTGCTTACCCGGCTCGGGGGCGTGTCATCTACGATATCTGTGACGTGATTGGCCCAATCAGCCTGCGGCACGATAATTTAGTGAAAAGACAAAAACATATTCCAGCCTTGACCCCAAGAAGCCAGGATCCGTGACGTCACGCGTAGTAACTACGGTGAGTAGGATGGAACACGTTCATAACAAAATGCACCTGTCCGTCTCAAGTAGAACAGTGCCATCTACTTTTATGGCACTTGCAGCTTCGCCCAAGTGCCATATACCGATAACTTTTCGGTCGGTCCACTGTTCTCGAGTTAATGCACTTCTGGAAGTGCTAGGACGATGAAACTTGGCAGTCATATCAGTGACCCGATCAAACAAACTTTGATATAGTAACTTCCCCGATCCGACCAACGTAGGGGAGTGGAGGGATGGGGAATCTAGAATCTTGAGGTATGTACAACTTCGAACGGTTGGTTGGATCTTAATGAAACTTTATATTCGGAAAAACCTCGTGACTCAGATGTCCTATTTCAAGTCCGGCCCGGATCCGATTAATGTGGGGGGAGGGGGGGGCTGGAGATCTTGTGACACGCTTAGAATGGAGGGATGAAACTTGGTGGTAAGAAGAAGCACAAGCCCTAGATACATCAGTGACAGAACCGGGCCGGATTCGTGTACTTGGGAAGAAGTGCTAGGACGATGAAAATTGGCTTGAACATTCGCGGCTTCACACGGTTGGAAATATTCAGTTCCCCGATCCGGACATCGTGGGGGGGGGGGGGTTGCAGGGATGGGGAATCCAGAATTTTGAGGCATGAATAGCTTTCGAACGGGTTATCGGATCTTAATGAAACTTGATATTTGGTAAGACCTCTTGTCTTAAATATCCCGAATCAAGTTCGGACCAGATTCGATGAATGTGGGGGTAGGGGTGATAGGAGGAGAGAACCGGGAACCTTGTGACACGCTTAGAACGGAGAGATCGGGATGAGACTTGGTGGGAAGAACAAGCCGTAAATAAATCAGTAACAAAACCGGACCGGATTCGGCCACTGTGGGGGGAGTTATAGGGAGGTTCGGAATTCCGGTAATAGCGAGTTAATGTAGTTCCGGATGTGCTAAGACACTGAAACTGGACTTGAATATCAGAGTATTGATAAGATTGGCTTAGAAATTGTCACTTCCCAGATCCGACCATCCCATAAAACAGGGTACAAAAAATACTTTTAAGCAAAATATATTTTCTTTAATGGTATTTGATCATTCTTATCTCAAGGATCTTGCTTACACATAATCACAACAAAACCACGAATTGGCATATTCCGACTTTCATCCTCTGACCCAGCCTTGCAAGTGCCATACGAGCTTCTAGCTCTTGTTGTCATAGCTATGAACCTAACCAACAAGGACGACTGTTATAAGGGGAAGAAGACCGTAGAGAAATCATTTCAATGGAAGCGTGTTAGGAATAACTATGAACACATGTCATGGGCCAATAGTATAAGACAGTTTTGAAAACTCAAGTTCGATCGCGGGTTTCACTGAGAAAGAATTATTCTTCTCGTCACCTAATTTTCTTCGTCACTGAGGAGCCTGGTTCCGAGAGTTCTACATCACAATACATTGAATGAATGAATTTTACTGACCCACTGCACTACAATGAGGACTAGTGGAGTATAATAAAAGAAACTGGAAAAGGAAGAAACAAAAACACAAAGTACATGAACAATAACAATAACACTTAAAGGACGGTAACTAATCATACTCGATCATTCCTGGCCGTACAGACGGGTGATCCAGGGGTGGTTGCAAGAACGAAAGATTGCGTGAACGACGCACAACTATCTAGCTCACATTTCCATCTTTCATCAAAAACACATACTAATTAGTTTCCTTGGCCAAACTACCTTATCCTATTTCATAATTGTGTTTATGGTTAAACAAGCTTCCCTGACTTTCAGCCTTGAGTTACCTAATACTTTGTATATATTGGTTATATTAAAAGAACCTTGAACCTTGACACGGGGGCGCGAACTGTTCAAAAAAATATGCCTCGAACGAGGCAACTATTCCTGCAGCCGGTTACGAACTGGTGATTGGAATATGTTGAAAAAGCGTCGCTATATGAAGCGAAATGTTGCAGGTTCAGATCCCGGTTGAAGGGTATTTTTGTTTTCCAGTTCGTTACTATTAAGCTCAAGTCTAATTTAATACAATACTTATTCACCAATTTAATTGTTTCTAAGAAACCTTGCATCGTTTTTGAGGCCCATGGCTTTCTCCATCCATGTTTGTATTGTTTCTTTAACATCATCGTCAGATTATAGAAAAAAAACAAGACAAAGAACAAAAAAAAACGTAATCTACCTTCCAAGCCAATAAAAAACTCCTTACCTGGTTTCTACGCCTCCAGCTACAGGGAAGAAACTGAATCCGACAATCCAAGATGTTTCCTGGCCAAGACTACCGGACAGCGCAGTGGATAAGCTGGAAACAGTTCGGTACAACCTGTGCTTTCAAAAGGAAAGGACAAGTAAAACTACCAACGACGCTCAGAAACCACCACAGAAAAGCAGAGCTGTATATACATCGGGTAGGGTTAGTCAAGTTGAATTGTTTTGGAAGTATTTCCGGGGAAATAGTGTCAAAATCCCCTTCAGCTCAATGCATACTGTATTAATTATTTATGTTTAACTGGATTTTGACTCCATGATCTCTTGTCGCACTGTCAGAAGTTTCACAACAGATAACACGTGGATGGGTGGTTTCAACAGATAATACATTAGCTGTTATGTTTACAAACGTTATTCATTAAAACTCTACGAATACAAGAAGAATAGAAAAACCGCCGAAAAAAAAAACTGCTTACTTTTTTGTTTGTCATCATGATATCTTAAAACTCGGCAGATGATCTTTTGACTCTTCCTGGCATAAAGGGCCCTGGCCTTCCCCTGCATAAAGTTTTCAAAACCATAACAGGAAACATCCGAAGTGTTATCCGTTGAAACTGCGCGTCCTTGTGTTATCTGTTATGAAACTTCTGACAGTGCTGTCATAACAGCACTATATCCTAATGTCGAAGGACATTGTAACGAAGTAAAGGAAAACTGGAACTAAGTAAGAATGAAGAACATATACGACGGAGTTTCGGGCAAATGCGGATATGGAATGCGGATACGGAAATGTTATCAGTTTTTCTTTTTTTATTAATTATTTTTCAAACGTTGACCTAGGATAAGTAAGACAGAGGAAGTAAGCGGTTATCTCTTCTTCCAGGTGTACTTCCTTCGTGCTCCTTCCTGTCCAGGCTTCTTTCTTTCCCTCAATCTTGGATCAATGGTCAACAGTCCAGCTACCAAGAATGCAAAGTTAGCAATGTAGTTTAAATTCTGAGCCTCCAGCGCTAAACAGGGCGGTCGAATAAAAGAAGGAACAGACAAAAAAAATGCTAAACGCAAATAATTTGAAAACTAGTCGAGCGGGGCTAGTCGTTGCGCGTCGTCAGCATAAATGACAAGAGGCATCATTTCGTGGAAACCTCAAGTGGGTGGATAGGGGGGGGGGGGGACTTCCGTCCAGGGACCCTTCACATTCTTTAACGTAAATATAACATAGATGAGACCGAAAATACTTAAGTGATTAACAACATATTAAGGAAAAGGAAACACTATAGTCACGAAGACTGATGTAAAAAGATATTTTGTGTAAAGAATGTAGGCTATACACATTTGGTTTTGCGCCTCGTCGACTAGGTTTTACAGTGGTTTTCATGGTTAGCTCCGGCCCCCTTGGAAGGCTAGGGGGCAACTGCACCCCCCCCCATAAACGACGCCTTGTTAAAGCCTCTTAGGGATTATGTAAAGCAAAACGTAACGCGTGTATATTATCTTGACATGATTCATGGCGTACGTGTACGATCAATGGAGGTATCGATTTATGGCCCCAAAAGCCGCCACACCAAGTCCATTTGAGTTTCGAAGGAGCATCTTTTAGTAACCAAAAAAGCTTGAGTAAAGGGATCGATGCTAATACCCTGTGCTTGCGCGCTAACGGTAGGCACACTTGGCAGAAAACTCGAGAAGGAAGCTAAGTCAGGTCGGACCTCGATGACTGAACTGCGGAATGTTACCAAAGATAGAGTCAAGTGGAGGTTAGAACATGTCGCCTTATGCATCACCAGGCGCGGGAAGACCCAAGTCTAAGTCTAATATGTAGGAGAAGAACATCTCTAACAGGGAGGATCAGCGGCGTCACTAGCGCCTTTTTGCGATCGCAAATAAAAGTAGGCTACTTGTGATATAACAGATCTGTCCGTTAAAAAAAAGTAGTCACCATCCGCAACAAAGTAGGCACAAAGTAGATGTGTTCTGAATTTACAGCAAAAGAAGTAGTTTTCATGTTAAAACGGTAATCTTAAACCCATTCCCTAAGCATCCAAATCTGCACAACCAACCCCAAAACTCGACGACACATCCTGATAATCCTTTGAAGACCCATGTGAGGGGTCCTCATGGTCTCACTAGAATATTCTTACACAAATTTCGCATTGGAGTGGGAATCTAACTTTCGATTCAGCAAGTCGGGAACAACCTTCCTGAGGGGCGATTAGTTGCTAGTAATTCGCCTTTTTGCTATTTTGTAGGTTGAACTGAATACCTAATTCCATATCGCCATTCCTAGCAATGACCGAACGCGAAAAAAGTCACGAGTTAATTCTACAACCAGTACGAAATTCATTCAGCAAATTTCAAGATGCGCAGTTTGTCAACTTTCTGCAGACGCGTCACAGGAAGGAATGTTAGAACACCGAGAAACTGTGCCACACGACGTGTGACGGAGCTTTGTTTGTTAAATGCGTTTAAGGAAAGTGAGCAACGCAAAGGCTGATACTCCCTCGGAGCAATCTCCTCCTGATCTTGGGTTCATGAATCGGACAAAATATAACCTAAGGCGTTTTTCCGTGCTCCCACAAACAGGGTCGATTGCGGCTCGAAAAGAGCGTTTCCACGGCCTTTTGTGCGGCATACAAGTTTGTTTCCGCAACGAAAGAGATTCTCGTGGCTCGCTTTGTGGATCAAATTCGACAAACAACTGCCGAGGTGATTGTCGATTTAGTGGCTCGATTTTCGCAGGAAATTCAAATCTAGCATCAAAATAACGTCAAAACACTAAAATTAAAACTTTCTCAAGTATGTGGACATAAAACTGAAGATCCTTTATGCACGGAATGGTAAGGACGAAAGCCTGGAGTTCTATTTATTGAGATTTTTACACAATTTACCCCCTAGCCCCCCCCCCCCTGCCCCGGATACGGCCTTGTGTATTGCCCGCAATCGTGTCAAGGAAAAACGCATCTAGTGGTTGGAGCAAGATAGCGATGGCACAAAAGCTGAAGAAACGATAAGCAAACAACTCACCGATTCTCATCCTTTCAAGCATTTGCTTATCCACAAAAGACCTCAAGGCTCGAGAGATCGCTGCTCTGATAGCTCCTGACTGGCCAGTCGGTCCACCGCCATCTGCACTAGCTTCTACATCAACCTTGTCAAGAAGGGAAGTGAACTGGAGGGGGAACATCAGCTAGAAAAAGAAGACAATCTTGAGAAACGCCTTACCATTCCCAGCGATTTGTTCAAATCTGTTCGCCTCCAGCAAAGCCTTTCTTTTTCCAACCCTTCGCGGAAGTCTTTGGCCCATTTTACCATTTGCCGTCTCATGGTAGTTGGAACAGGTTATTCAGGGTTTCAATTCGATAGTTCTGCTCTCAACCACGACTAGACGACTTGCTTCAATTAATTTAATAGAATAGAACAGTAATTTATTCGCTCCCACTTTCACAGTAACAAAACCAAAATTAGTGAGTACTGCCATGCATATTTTTGTCAATATAACATGCACATTTAAAAGTACGTACAAATGGTCAAAGTCTATTTAAAATTTCAACGATCTTGGTATAAAACTATTTTGGTAACGGATGTCTTTGGCCGCAACTGGTTGGAATGTTGGGACCTTCTTAGAGAGTGCTCACTCCTGCCTTTTCCTCACATTGTTGTATGGGGGGAGGCAGAAACTCTTTGTAGATGGGGTGCGAATTAGTTTTTTTTTTTTTTTTTTTTTTTTTTTACCAATCTCGAGGCATAGGTTCAGTCTCCGTTTCTCCAAGGTATCGATTGTGTACATGCCTAGAAGAAGGGAGTAGGGTATCCAGGAATTTATTTCGGGGGGGGGGTCCCGCGGGTCGGACAAAACAAGACCAAAGGTTTGGACGGGATCCCAACATTTTTAATATTTGCTCCCGACAATTCGGTCTTGTAGATACTCGGTCTTCAGCAGACTTCTTAAACATTTTACTTTTAACATTTATAAACAGATTAAGGCCAATGGTAATAATCGGAGAAGACCAAGTTCGTATTTGACAGGGCAAACCGGATACGCCAGCTGAATTTCAACAAATCCAGATATATTCAAAAATCCGTTTTGCGCTGTCAAATATTCAAATATGGATTTATATGGTTTAGTCCCTATAGCCTACGTCGTATCTCCTTCCTTCCTTACTTCTGCCCAACTTCCGGTTTAGGCCAGAATCCGGACAAACAACTTGTCTGGCAAAAATCGAAAAAGCTCAAAATCGAATTCAGCAGGTCTCCTTACCCCTACATTCAACCTCTAATCAACTTCAGATTAAACTTTTACTTTTAACCAATTTTCCGGTTCTAGCCGGATTCCGAGCGATCTACACATCCGGTGAGAAAACGATTGCCATACGCGAATTTAGCATGTCTTCTTACCCACAAACAGAACATCTTATTAAAATTAAATAAAACTTTTACTTTTAACAAATTCTCAGGTTTTGGCCGGATTCCAGCCGAACTAGTTGTCCGGCGAGAAAATAAATTTCATATTCGGACTCAGTACGTGTCCTTCCCCTAAAGCGAACCTCTAATCAACTTCATATTAAACTTTTCTTTTCACAAATTTTCCAGTTTTCGCCGGATTCCGGGTGAACTATTTGTCCGGCGAGAAAATAAATTTTATGTTCGTACTCAGCATGTCTCTTTACTCCTAAATCAACTATCTCAATAGCTTTCAAAAAATATTTGATTTGCCCCTTTATTTGAAACCCCTCCCGCACCCTCAAATATAGGGCTACAGAGCCAATCTTCGGACTTGACCTGTACTTTGACCCAAAGGATCCTCCTACCAAGTTTCATCAAAATATCTCAATCCCTCCGAGAGTTATCATGCGGAAACACGGACAACTTTTGCGATGTCATAGATATCCCTTCACTTACGTTTTGGGATCCCAAAAAGCACACAAAAGAATGAATCAGAGAGAAAAGCCTATACAAAATGATAATTCAAGTTTCATCAAAATATCACAATCCCTTCGAGAGTTATCGTGCGGACAGACGGACAACTTTTGCGACGTCATAGGTATCCCTTCACTTACGTTTTGGGATCCCAAAAAGCACATAAAAGACGTAGATCAGAGAGAAAAGCCTATACAAAATGATAATTATTGCATGCTTGGGGAGGGGGGGTTACCCCCCCCCCCTCCCCTGGATACGACCCTGAGGGTAGCCTTCTTGTGGGCCTTTATGGATAATACGGAGAGGGCGTTTCTGAACTCTTTCAATACGTGAGTTTTGGTCTGCAATTAGACTAAAATGCCACACTGCGCATGCGTACTCCGTTAATGGTCTTATGAAAGACGTATAAATCCTGAGGATGTGAAGACTCGGACATTCTATTTTGATAAAAGCACAGGTTTTTATCCACTTTATTTGCCATTAAGCCTCCAACGGCCCTGGGACTAACATGGACAAGGCTTGGAGAATAAGAAAAATATTTATAAAGTAGAAAGTAAGAATTAGCAAGCGCTGAAATGCTTGACCAAAAATATTAGTCTAATTAGCTAAAAATGCGGTTCGCGTGATTTACTAAGAAAAGCATAAACTCCGCACGTTTAAAGTTTTACTGACCTGCTCCCTGTCTTGTGGCCTCTGGAAAACGTCCGTGTATGGCTTTCCATTCACTGTAAATATTCCTGATCCATTTCCAGTAACAGTTGCTTTGGCCCAACATGCTTTCCTATTTCCTATAAGAGAGAAGCATTAAAGGACCCCTCGCACTATTTACACTTCAACTTACAGTATTTTAAAATATTCGAATACTTTAAAACTAGGCTCTGCTTACAACAAATAACTCTCGGGTTTGACTGTTTTAAGGCTTTTCCGAGACCCGTTGACTTAAAGTGAAAACAGGGAAGCAATTTACATAACCGGTTTTTCTGATGGAAAAACTTCTCGCAGACAACCGTCGACAGCGTGATACACATCGAAGGTAGCAAATCACGGCAAGTGAGAAAATCAGCGTGGTTTTGTTAGAGGGGTTAGAATGTACCGTACCAAATTGGGGTCTCCGGGTTTCGAAATATATGGAGTGAGTATGGAAGTAGGTTGCGTTAGTATTGTAGGTATGACAGGTCCTTTAACAGATTGTTAACACTTTCTGATTTGTACACAATCTGACTGACTACCATATTTCTATGTGGCAGATGTGGGTGTTCATTACTCGAAAAATGAAAGAACGTATCTAGCAATGATCTCACTTATCATAGCCTCAAAACGTATAAGCAGCTAGGCCTGCCTAATCGAGACAAAGCAACGAGGCACAAGAGCCGTTAGACCAAGGATCATTCGTCATGTGCATGATAAAACCCACATTTGGTCCCTTACTCAACAGATTTTCGCTTTATCCCCTGAGTTGCTTTGCGCAGGGATTGATAGCTAAGATAGTTTCACGAGTGCGGGGAAAATCGTTGTATCCCTTCTTTTCTTTATTTTTTTTTCTTGTGCTTATTTACTTCGCTATTTCTGATTCATATACAATTGGGAAATAAAAATATTAACTCAACTATTTTTGGGATCCCAAAACGTAAGTGGAGGGATACCTATGACATCGCAAAAGTTGTCCGTCTGTCCGTCCGTCCGTCCGTCCGTCTGTCCGTCCGTCCGTCCGTCCGTCCGTCCGTCCGTCTGTCCGTCCGTCTGTAAGCACGATAACTCTCGAAGGGAACGAGATATTTTGATGAAACTTGGTGTGAGGGTTCGTTGGGTCGCTGGACCAGTCAAGTTCGTATATGGGCTTCGTAGCTCTACATTTAGGGGTGGGGGAGGGGATTCAAATTAAGGGGCAAACAAAATATTTTGAAACAGCTAATGTGATAGTTGATTATGGGGTAAGAAGACATGCTGAACACGATGGTGAAAACTATTTTGTCATCGGACAAGTAGTTCGCCCGGAATCCGGCCAAAACCGGAAAGTTTGTTGAAAGTAAAAGTTTTATTTGAAGTTGATTAGATGTTCGATTTAGGGGTAGGAAGACATGCTGAAGACGATGGTGAAAACTATTTTCTCGACGGACAAGTATTTCGCCCGGAATCCGGCCCAAACCGGAAAGTTTGTTGAAAGTAAAAGTTTTATTTGAAGTTGATTAGATGTTCGATTTAGAGGTAGGAAGACATGCTGAAGACGATGGTGAAACCTATTTTCTCGACGGACAAGTATTTCGACCGGAATCCGGCCCAAACCGGAAAGTTTGTCAAAATTAAAAGTTTTATTTGGAGTTGATTAGATGTTCGATTTAGGGCAAGAAGACATGCTGAACACTTATGTGAAAACAATTTTCTACCCGGACATGTAGTTCGTCCGGAATCCGGCCAAAACCGGAAATCTGTTGGAAGTCAAAGTTTTATTTCAAGTTGATTAGATAAGCGATTTAGGGGTAAGAAGAGATGCTGAGTCCCTGTATGACAATCATATTTTACCCGGACATATAGTTCGACCGGAATCCGGCTGGAATCGGAAAATTTGTTATAAGCTAAATTTCTATTTGAAGTTTATTAGATGTTCATTACTGGGGAAAGAAGATACCCTGATTTCGTCTTTGAGCTTTCTTTTTTCGCCGGACAAGCAGTTCTGGAGTTCGGCCGGAACCGGGAAATTGGCAGAAGTGGCAGGAAGTTTTCGTCAAAACAGATATGACTTATAGGGGTAAACACACATGCTGAATCCAAATCTGAACTTGGTTTTCTCAGGTGATTAGCTATTTGGCCTTAATCTGTTTCTGAATTTTAATTGTAAAAATGTTGAGTCTGGCGAAGACTGGATCTGGCTAAGACAAGACCCAGTTATCTGGATCAGATATTGAATTTTTGGGATCCCATCGAAACCTTTGGTCTTGTTTAACTTGACGCAGACTATCCATTTTCAAAGAAAAACAGTATTAAAGAAAAATGAAGCTGAAAATCACACACTCACCATCCCCAGTCATATACGGTCGGCCATTCTTGTCATACATCAGCTCAGGTGATTCTAAGGCCTCTTTCTGAGCCAATATCTCAACCCTGAAGCTATTAATAAAGTCCTTCTCCAAGTGAGCATATGTATGTCCTGCTAATCTTTCAATAGCTTTCATAAACTCGGCTCTGTTAAAGTCATTGACTTTCTCTGTTAGCCTTACTGACAGGGCTTCTAACGACAGCCACTCATTTCCAACCAGGTACTCCCGCTTCTCACTGATATGTTTCCCGGCCTTAATTTGCTTATCTTCATGTCTATCTAGGTCTCTCAGCTTTTGGACTATGTCATGTAAAGTCTCGTAGAAGTTGGCTTTTGAAGTGTAGAACAGATGATGGAATGGCCGCCCGCTTTCATCAAACTCTGCGTCTTTGCGTTTGGGGAAAACTTCATCAGGATGCTTGATCATTGGTCGGGCCCTTGGTTCAAATAGTCCACTGGGAAATAGATATTTGACGGCTTCCTGAAAAAATAAAAATTCATTTAGCCGAAGATATTAGCTTCTATCTTATTTTAAGGCAAGGAATAGATGAGTGTATCCCTATACCCTACCAAGGTAGGCTAACTGAGACCATGGTGAATGCATTTGTCAAAAATGAATTGTTTTGCAATCCGATTTTATTGCACCAACAGAGCATGAGTAATCGTATACGTATACTTTTCTAGAACAGGCGTGTAATACATATCTTACTACGTCCCACATGTATAGATAGATAGATAGATCAGTGTATTTCAAAATCCGAAGGGCCATATACACATATAAACAAAAACAAAAATATAACTTAAACAATCAGACTCCTTCTTAATTCTAAACATTTGTCTATGTACACGCCCACTCGAGTAATAACGGTAGGGTTAGTATTACTCAAAATTTCCGGAAGTGACAAACTTACACCCTCTATATAAATTTTCCTTAAATCAGAAAGCTTCGGGCATCTACGGAGGAAATGGTCCAAATTTTCTTCCTCCTTCTCACAAAGTGGGCAAGTATACCTCCCATCAGGAACCACTCTACCTCTCTCAAAAACCTTCTGCCTGCTCTGAATTGGAAGGCAGTTTGCCCTTAGTTGGATCCAACGACACAAAACTTTCCCGGGTAGACTGAACTTAAAATATTATGACAATGAGCTTCGTGGAGGTTGATACGATATCGCATCAGCCTCCAGAGAGGATGATGCAAAGCCGTATCAACCTCCACAGAAGTCCATCGAGCACTTTTCCTCAAATACTGAAAGGTAGAACCTGACCTCCAAAAAACAAATAAAAGAAATCCCTTTCAGAAAAAACACAAAAAAGCACTAAAAAATATTACAGAAAAAGAAGTTAAAAATAAAAAAATCTTCCAAAACTGAAGAAAAAGCTTGCTTTTCTATCCAACCAGCCTGGGTCATACCCAGTGACAAAACTAGCCCATTTTCGTGTGTGTGGGGGGGGGGGGCAAGCCCAGATTTTTACCGACATTGGCATGCAAAAAAAAAATTATTTTTGACAAATGCTTGCAGCATAGTCTCAGTTATCAATTTATCGACAAAAAGCGCCGTTACCGCTACGCACGCTCCCCACGAACGCATCTCACAACCGTTGTAATAATAGATTGTAACATATCAACTTAGATGGTTTTCTAATTAAAACTGATTGATTTGCAATTCACTTCCTGGCACCAATGGTTATCACATGGAACCAGGAACATACTATGCAGTCAATAGTCTTGCAACCATAAAATTAGTCATAGACACTGCAACAGATTATTTCACTGCTTGAAGATTCACGCGGTTCTCTTCCGCTTGTGAAGTAAGCGGCTTTTCGGGATTACGAAAACGTTAGCACCTATGACTTCGTAGAGTTCGCCCCTCTGTCTGTTACCACGATAACTCTGAAAGGGGTTGATATATGTTCTGTTGAAATTTGGTATGTGGATGCGTTGGACTAAAGTACAGGTGAAATGAACGGGCAATCCAATTTTATGGAAACTTGATTGCTGATAAGAGCAGATGCCCTAAATTTGCTGCTTCTGTGTCCGAACGAAATGCGACAACTTTTGGTGGAAGGTGGGGGTCAAGGTAACTTTGTGATACGCCTCACAAACCTGTGACTTTTTTGCCACAAAAAGCAGTGACATTCTGGCGAATATGAAACTAGGTCCTGTTTGGGATCCCAAAACGTAAGTGGAGGGATACCTATGACATCGCAAAAGTTGTCCGTCCGTCCGTCCGTCTGTCAGCACGATAACTCTCGAAGGGAATGAGATAGTTCGATGAAACTTGGTGTGGAGATTCTTTGAGTCAAGGGAAAGGTCGACATCGTAGATGGGCTCGGTAGCTGCATATTTAGGGGAGGGGGGGGGGTAAAATTAAGAGGCGAAACAAATATTTTTTAAAACTAATGAGATAGCCGATTAAGGGGTGAGACAACATGCTGAACAAGAATATGAAAACCGTTTTCTCGCCGGACAAGTCACCCGGAATCCGGCCAAAACGGGAAAGTTTGTTAAAAGTAAAAGTTTTATTTGAAGTTGATTAGATGTCCAATTTAGATATAAGGGGACATGCTGAATCTGAATATGTAAATGATTTTCTCGTCGGACAAGTAGATCGTCCGGAATCCGGCAAAAACCGGAAAATTTGTCAACAACTAAAGTTTGATCTGAAGTTGATTAGAGGTTCGATTTACGGATAGGGAAACATGCTGAATCCGGTATGAAAATTATTTTCTCGCCGGACAAGTAGATCGCCCGGAATCCGGCCGAAACTGGGAAATTTGTTAAAAGTAAAAGTTTTATGTGAATTTGCATTAGGTGTTCGATTTACGGGTAAGAAGACATGCTGAATTCGTGCATGACAATCATTTTCTACCTGGACACATAGTTCACCACGAATCCGGCTAAAAATCGGAAAATTTGTTAAAATATGAAGTTTTATCTGAGGTTCATCAGAAGTTAGACATATGGGTAAGGAGATACGCTGAATCCGCTTTTGAACTTCATTTTTTTGCAAGACAAGTAGTTCGCCTGGAATCCGGCTGAAACCGGAAATTTTTCAGAAGTAAGGCAGGAACTTTCGTCAAAGTAGATATGACCCAGGCTATGTAGGGGTAAACAAACATGCTGAATCCATATTTGAATTTGATCTTTTCAGATGATTACCATTTGCCTTAATCTGTTTCTAAATTTTATTAGTAAAGTGCTGAAGGAGTCTGGCGAAGACTGGACCTCTAAGACCTGATTGTCTGGATCAAATATTCAATTTTTGGGATCCCATCGAAACCTTTGGTCTTGTTCACCAACTATTAACACAAAATCTCGCTTTATCATCTTCATAATTATACGTCTCAACTTTTATGCTTCATTTTTTGTATTTAGTGGTAAGGAACCGGTGGCAAAATTCTGGCTCGCTTTGTCGAAGAAACGAAAATGTATGACAAATTGCAGAATGCTGCGACCAGCGGCAACACCGTTTTATGCTGATTAATTCAATCACTCTAAAAGCCCGCCGCTAGATTGCATCTACTTCCCATACATGTAAAACATGAGTGTTGGATAAAGACTGTATTGTTAGAAACAGAATTAGCCGGGTCACGACTGATATCATTTTCATATGTCCAAAGTAGGCTGGGATTCCCATTTCACTAAACAGAAGTTCCCTACAAAAGTAGCAAACAAGTACTACCAAATAAAACTGAGTAGTTTATAACAATTATGTTCAAAAAAGTTATAATAGTTAATATAGTTGATATCGGAATAACAAGCTTGAAGGCCATTTAATAATATCAAACTCGCTGCGCTCGGCTCAGATAAGTTATTTTTCAACGGCCGTCTCGTTATTATCCGGTATCAGCCTCGATGTCAGAAGATAACCTTTAAATTCTACATATTTCAATTACTGGGCTAAAATAATTCTTTAAAGTTTCTTAAGAACCTCACGTTACAATTGATACAACCGAAACTACTATCAACTTGACAAAGACGTGTTTGGTCATATAGGTAACCAGTGTTTGGCTTCTCGGGATTCCAGCCCTTTGGCTACCCCTTAGTCAGTTTCCACAGTCACTTTGGTCTATTCTCGAATTTCAGGTTGGCCTAACTAGCCTAACTGGATAAGAAATAGGGAAGGAAGAAAACTTACATCAATGTCTTTCTGTGTAAAGAACTCTGGATCCTGTCCCATCATATTTGCAAGGTGCCGTTTACCAATTTCAAAATCAGCAACTTGTTCTTTGTAGAAAGCATCTAAAACAAAGAAATCCAAATTAAAATCAGGAATGAATCTTTGCTATCACAGAATACTTACAAACTTATTATTACAACGGACTTGGCCAGCATTAGTTACAGATTGACTAGTCCTAGATAAATAATCGTCAAAAAGGAAAACTGATATAACTTACTGTACTTCCTTGCTCTTTCAAGATAAGCTTGCATAGCTTTGCTAATTTTTTGAGATTTTTCTGTATCATCTGATTCCGCTGGCAGAGATCTAGCAGCTTGTTCAGGGTTCGAGATGGAATGTCCGGTCAGCCAACGACAGGAAGTTGTCTGAAAATATTATTTTCAGAACAAATAAGTATTATGCAACAATTATCCTAGCAGAAGTATATTTCCACATTAACAGAAATCACATTCAAGAGGCTCAATCAATCACTGCTGTTCACTAAATATGTCATAGTTCTATACCACTGAGGTAACTTTCCCTCACAGACTCCAAACCACTGTGACATGAATTTTCAGAACTTGCCTAAACGCACTTGACAACCTCACTTTCAGTATTTACATTACAGTAGCTTAAGACTTATTCAATCATTTGCTAATGCTGGATCCTCTATTGCAAATACTGTGTAGGCCTACCCAAACCCAACAAAATACTGATGATTTAAGTGAAGATCAGACAGAATTAGGCTAGGCTAATAACTTTGAAATTTCTAACATTTTTTATATGAAAATTATTCCGAGCTCTCAAATTCTTGCTTTTTGGTGTCACAGCTGGAACACATTTTTCTATTTTCACCAAAAGATTGTGCAACAGGCTAATCCGGCCAATCACATCAGAGAGATTCATAGTTGCCACGCTCCCAATCTTGGTAAGCAAATAGTTACTATTAGTTACTATTTCCAGAAGGTTTTAACGGTCAGCCTAGTAACTTTGGAACGAAAATAGCAACTAAAAGTTACTATTGTTAGGAGGGTGGAACACGCTCTCTGATACTTCCAGTCAGGGTTAGGGCATCTACAGGCATCCAGCATTTGGGGGTGGTTGGACTTTTTACACTGAATTTTCAAATATTTATATTTTGTGTTAAGTGGACCCCAAAATATAAAATAAATAAGAATTTCGCGATGATGTTACACTTTAACCAAACAGGGCTGAGATATGACAGTCTAGATACCCGTTACTTATTTACTTACATAGGCTTGAAAACATAATGAAAATATATTATTTTGTTGCTACACGGTAGGCTATATTTAACAGATTTTCATTGAATTAAGTTTTCTCTTGAATTTGTCGTACCTCGAGGTGCCTGTACCTCTCTACAGAGTGGGTCATTCCAGCGAAATAATGCCAGGCAAAAAAATCGACTTCTCAGATTTTGACGAAAATTTTTTAGAATCATCTACCAGGGTCCAGGACCTTCCACAAATTTCTTTTCGACGAAAAATTTTCGTCCAAATATTCCATTGTTGATGGTCGAAAAAGTCAATATTTTTCAAAAATTCGACAAAAATCAGGGAAATTCAACACGACCTTGAATTTTTTTTAGCTTCTTACCTACCTTTAGGACTTCAAATCTCGAGATGTTCAAGAGTGTAGGTACTCTACTTTCCTTTTTACTGTAATTTTGGCAAGGTAAGGTAAAAAAAAGTGGGTCTTGGTAGATCCACTCCAGAAGAATCGGCCAGATTGCGAAAACTCTGAGATTCCCCATGGTAGTAGAGTGAAGAACGAGCTACGTTTCTGCATTAGCACTTTTGTGGCTATCGAGCCAGAAGTGGTCTTAAATATCGATGTTAGAATACTAAAATTCTTGGGAAAATGTGATGGTGACTGCAGGGCAATACAAGAACTGCAAGAATTTTGCAAACCTCGTTTGTTTTGAACAAGGTTTTGGTATTATGGGGGAGTGGCACTTTTTCGCAACTTCACACGAGAAGTCGACATGCGACGGGTCAGGGGGTACCTGTAGGAGATTGGCAAGAAGAGCTAGCCTCCAAGGTCACCTCATAACTTGTGCTTCGCAGCTTTACGATCGGTTGGCTTCTAATGTCACTAGTATACGATTCGCCTTCATTCGTTTATAGGAATGAGTCGAGTTATGCTTGAGGCCCGATTCCGAAGTGTAAAAACAGTAAACGGGTCAAGGAGTCTGGGGCATCACGACTGGGGGGGGGGAGACGCCCCCCCCCCCCCCTCCCCAATGCTGTCAGCCAGTCGGTAAAAAATAACCTATTCGGCGCGAAGCGCCGCGATTTTTCGCAAAAACAGTTGATTTTTTTTCATGAAAACAGTCAGTTTTGCTGAAAATTAGTCTATTTATTGTCAAAATAGTCGGTTTTTCTGAAAATCAGTCGATTTTTTCCAAAACTGTCATTTTTTGTTGTTGAAAATAGTCGTTTTTCTGCAGAAACAGTCGGTAAAAATTACCAGCCAGTCGGTAAATGCCTCGTCCCCCCCCCCCCCAAACATTTAGGCTAGTAACGCCTCTGCAAGGAGTCACCACTCATTCATTTCTGTCGGTTCCAATTGCCTCATGGCTAAACAATTGTCGTCGGAAAATCGGGGCAAGGTCGTTTCTTTAGCTTTACCTGAAGAAATTGAGTGCCCCGATGGAAGTAAAGTGACGGAAGATGGTTCAGTAGCTCATGAATTCGTAAAATATTTTTCTACAGCTGGAGCTAATGTAGCCAGCAAGATTTCGCTTAAAGAGGGTGACCCATCATTCCATGAATATCTAGGCCCGGATGAGGCCGACGTCTCATTCTATGTGAGCCCTGCCACTAATGATGAACTAAAGCGCCTAGTATATGATATGAAAACTAGTGCTTCTGGAAGTGACATTGTGTCTCTCAAGACTATAAAGTTCCTTTTACCAGTTATTCTGCCTGTCTTAGTTGAGATGATCAACCTATGTCTGAAAGAGGGAATATTCCCTTCTTTCTTTAAGGAAGCTAGAGTGACGCCTGTTCTTAAAGGAGGCGATACTAGTTGTCCTGGTAATTATAGACCAATTTCAGTGCTACCTGTCATGTCCAGAATTTTGGAAAAATGTTTCGCTAACCGTTTGCATAAGTACCTTCAAAATCAATGTGCGCTGAGGTCCACCCAATTTGGATTCAGATATGGACACACAACTGAACAAGCTTTGATATTTTTGACTAGCGTAATAAATGCAGCATTAGACCGAGGTTACAGAGTTGCAGCAATATTTTTGGATATAATAAAGGCATTTGACACGGTAGATCACGCAACTCTTATGGCAAAATGTGAATTTTATGGAATTCGAGGGCCAGCTCTGCAGTTCCTTCGTGATTTTCTCTCCGGTAGATCGCAGTTTGTAGAAATCAGAAACGCCAAGTCGCCTTCATTGCCTGTGGTGTGTGGGGTGCCACAAGGATCCGTCCTTGGACCTCTGTTGTTCCTGATATTTGTCAATGACCTGTCACGAGCTATCAGAGAAGTGAAAAGTAAGGTGAGCGAACTGTTTTGTGGTGAAAAAGACATCACAGTTCCAATGTTTGCTGATGACACTGCACTGATATGTATAGCCAGAACCGAGAGACTTTTAATGGGTTTATGTGAGCAATCACTGGAAGAAGTATCGCAATGGATGAGAGTGAATAAACTCCAACCAAATCCGATTAAGAGCTCTTTCGTGATATTCTCGCGCACGGCGAATTATTATCCCTGGATTCGGTGTATCAAATTTACTGAAGGTGAAATACAGCGAACACCAACGGTTAAGTATCTCGGAGTGAAGATTGATGAAACTCTTTGCTTCAAGAACCATACTGATGCTGTTTCCAAAATTTAATCTCGGAACCTGGGTATGCTACGAAAACTCAAGTTCTACGTTCCCAGGCAAATACTGCGGCTCCTGTATTTTTCGATAATCCATCCTTACATCTTATACTGTTCATCAGTTTGGCTTGGGACGTTTCCTTCCATTTTGACACCGATTAGAGTGCTGCAGAATAAAGCAATCCGGATAGTCTGTGGAAAAGAGGCGCGTGAATCGGTAAGAGAAATTTACCGTGAAGTTAAAATATTACCGGCTGCTGGTCTAAGTGATTTATATTCCCTATGTTTTATGTACCAATATCAGAAGAAAACTTTACCGTCATGTTCTGAAAGCGTTTTTGTTGTTAATTCTGATGTTCATAGCCACGATACGCGTTCGAAAAATGATTTTTGTGCTCCATTGGCTGTGACGACCAGGTCTAAGTTTTCAATCATTTATAGAGGTATTAGATTGTGGAATGGGTTAGAAAAGGAATTACTGGAAAAGGAAAATATGAATGAGTTTAAGAATGCGATTAAAAATAAAATGTATGGTAAGTATGATTTCTAGCAAATATATTAAATTAGTAGTTTATTTTAGATTAAATTAATGGATAATGTTTTTTTTTTTTTTTTTTTTTTTTTGCCCAGGTGGAGGAGAGAAAGTTATTTTTGTTGAGTTGTTTTGGTTTGTTTGTCGTTGGAGGTTGATTCCACTGCTGACAACGTTATGTGATCGGTACTGTGCATTTAGTGGTCACCCCCAGGACAACCTGGACGCCCAGGTTCTCGGGTGACTGGTTTATCTGAAGATGTATTGTTTAGTTCCTATGTTTTTTTTGTTACAAGTTGTTTAATGTTATTTTGTGTAAATAAAGAATAACCTAACCTAACCTAGGTCTGGGACAATGAGGAGCCCACTACCAGCTCGGTAACTGGGAGTTGGGCAAAGTTGTCCACACGGATGAAGACGTAGAAGAAGCCTGCATAACCATTTTGCGGAAGTCAGTCGATCCAGGGACGTCACAACTGGGGGGGGGGGGGACGTCCCCCCCCCCCAATGTTGGTCAGTCGGTAAAAAAAAATAACCGAGTCGGCGCGAAGCGCCTCGATTTTTCGTCAAAACAGTTGACTTTTGTCTTGAAAACAGTCGGTTATTCTGAAAATTGACCGATTTTTCGTCAAAATAGTAGTTTTTTCTAAAAATCAGTCGATTTTTTTCAAAAATGTTATTTTTGTTGTTGAAAACAGTCGTTTTTGCTGCAGGAAAAGTCGTAAAAATTACTAGCCAGTCGGGAAAATGCCTCGTCCCACCCCCAAACATTTTGGCTAGTAACTCCTCTGAGTCGACCCCTTAGGTTTGTATGGCACTTGCAGCCTCTGGCTTAGTGCCATATACCGATCACAATTCCGTCTGTCGGTCGGTCCGGTGTTTTTGTCACACTTTTTCAAGTTGGGGTACTTCCAGATGTGCTAGGACAATTAAACTTGGCAGGCATATCAGGGACCCGACCAAACTAGCCTGGAAATAATCAGTTTCCCGATCCGACCATATGTGGGGGAGTGGAGGGCGGTGGAAACTTGAAAATTTAGGGCAGTTTGTCACGCTTTTTCGATTTAGGTACTTCCAGATATGCTAGGACCTTGAAACTTGGCAGGCATATCAGGGACCCGACCAAACAAACTTAGAAATAATCAGTAAGTGGAGGGAGGGGGAATCCGGGAAATAGAGTGGTGTGTCAATTTCAAACGGGTGATCGGATTGGAATGAAACTTAATAACTGAATAGATTATATATCCCTGATTTCCCGTTTAAAGTCTTGATCGGATTCGATAGCTAAGGCGGAGCTGGGGGGGGGGGGGAGACCGGAAATTTCAAGAAACGGTTAGAGCGGAGGGATGGGATTGAAACTTGCTGGGAAGAACAAGCATCTGCTCTAGATAAATCGTTTAGACAATTGTACTGGAGCCGGACACTGGGGGGGGGGGAGGGAGTTTTCCCGGAATTCCATTTTTGGGGGGATTTTCACGACAAAACTTGTCAGGCATATCAGGGACCCGATCAAACTGACTTGAAAATAAAAATATCATCGATCTGATAATCGTGGGGGGTGGTGGTGGAAGGAGGGGAATCCGGAATACTGAGTCATGCGTAACTTTGTCACGGGTAATCAGATTCGAGTGAAATTTAATAATTGAACAGAGGACATTTCTTTGGTGATCTTTTTCAAATCTGGGCTGGATCCGACAACTATTGGGGGGGGGGGGATACGTGACCCACTTAAGACTGGAGAGATCGGGATGGAATTTTGTGGGAATAACAAACAGATGCTCTGGATAAATCGTTTACAGAATCGGATTGGCTCCGGGCACTGTGGGGGGGGGGGAGACCGGAAATTTCGAGAAACGGTTAGAATGGAGAGATCGGAGTGAAACTTGCTGGGAAGAACAAACATCTGCTCCAGGAAACTCTTTTACATAACTGGACTGAATCCTGACACTCGGGGGGGGGGGGGGGTGAGGGGGTTTCCCGGAGTTCCATTTTTTTGGGGATTTTCATGACGAAACTTGGCAGGCATATCAGGTACCCGGTCAAACTAACTTGGAAAAAAAAATCCTAGATATGATAATCTTGGGGGGGGGGGAGTGGAGGGAAGGGAATCCGGAAAACTGAGTCATGCGTAACTCTGGAAAGAGTGATCAGACTCGAGTGAAATTTAATAATTAACAGAGGACATTTCTCTCTGGTGATCTTTTTCATTTCCGAACCGCATCCGACAACTACTGGGGGGGGGGGGTTCATACTTGACCAGCTTAGACTGGTGTGATCTGGATCGAACTTTGTGGGAATAACAAACAGATGCTCTGGATAAATCATTTAAAATACCGGATTGGCTCCGGGTATTTTGGGTGGAGTTGGAGGGGGGCGAGAGGGTCTGGGATTCCGGTGATCGAGAGTTTAGGTACTTCCAGATGTGCTAGGACGATGAAACTTCGCTGGAATACTACAGATTCGACAAGATTTGCTTAGAAATCGCTACTTCCCAAATCCGATTATTCCTTAAAGTACCAACGTTGACCGCAAAGTAAGAAAAACACTTTGTAGCAAAATATGCATTTTCATGATCCCCATCAGCCCATTATCATTTTTGCCTCAAGGGTTTCTCTTGCAAATGAAGTTCTAGCTCCCTTAGAGTGCGCATCTTAACCACAAAGTCGGAACTTACTGTTGATCAAACAATACATCTTAACCGATACAAGTGTCATATGAGCTTACAGCTCTTGTTTAGTCCCAGAAGACGAGGTTGAGAACTGGTGCCACTCCTCAGATGTTTTATGTGTACTAGCTCAGCTCGGCGAAATGCTGCCGGAGTAGTGTACATAACTTCGCCATAATATTAACGGGTTCTACATTTCTTTGTACATGGTTGCCATGTACAAATGCATGCAACGCCAATGATCCTACAATCTAGAACCCAGTGATGTCTTAACCACTTTGACATCATCGTATAAACTTTTAGCTTCTTCTACTACAGTATATACAGTAATAATAATATAAAACAACAAAGACTTTCGCCTCAAATTTAATGGATTTTATTATTAAAGTTTCATTTGAAACTTAATATATTATAGTGCAAAAATTAGCACCTCAGTTACAGGCATTTGGAATTCATTCCTGCCACAGTCCATATCAAGTGACCAGACTGACCGGTTAACCGTCAACGAGATTGACTAGAATTTTGTTTGTTTGGGTTTATCAGCGAACCATATTTGACCCATATTTGACGAGAAGCTAAAGGCCCAGTACAGCTGAAAATCACAAAATAATGTCCTGTTTACTTTGGCTATTACACCATGTCTCACTTTGCTGCACCGAGTTTACTTCACAAGACGCCTCTTGGAAGGTGAAAGTGCTAAAGACGGTCAGGTGCTATCTTTTTGACAAGCTGGAACAGTCGTTTTTTCTGCAGAAAAAGTCGGTAAAAATTACCAGCCAGTCGGGTAAATGCCTCGTCCCCCCCCCCCAAACATTTGGGTTAGTAACTCGTCTGAGTCGACCCCTTAGGTTTTTATGGCACTTGCAGTCTCTGGCTTAGTGCCATATACCGATCACAATTCCGTCTGTCGGTCTGTCGGTTTGACAAGCTGGAACGGTGAAAGTGACTGAAAAGTAACTAGTTAGTAACTTTCGGGCCGAGCTGGAACGAACCCTGATTCTTAAATAGGTGCAGCCTATAGATAATAGAAATGTACTGACAATGGAAGTCCGTTAGCGTTTCAGAATTTCGTATAACCAAGTATATGAGAAAACAAAGTATAATGAGAAAACACGCCAGTGATCCTCAGGAAGAAGGAGTAAGCGTGTCCGTACGACTCAAACTCAATGACTCAAATCCTGTGTCAATCAATCACCGCGATCTTTGGGTGTAGCTCGGCAGCAGCTGTGACACCACTTCTGCCTTTCTTCCGCTAGGTACCCGGAGAGGCCAGAGATTTTGGATCGGCAAGGAGAGATAGTCATCAAGAGTATTTACCACCCTCGCGCAAACTTACACGTGAAAGAGCAAAAGCATGCATTGTAGGAAGTTTCTGAAAGTAGCCAAAGAGAAGATTTGGGCCCTTGGACAGCTAAGAATCGGTCCAGGCAGGTTGTGGTCTAACAGTAATATCTGGAAACTGAAACCAGGGTGAGAGCAGCATTCATTTCTCAGTTTTTATTTTTAGGTTGTGAGACTAATTCATTTTGTCATAAAAAGAATGCATTTTCCCAAGAATTTCGGTTTTCTAACATCGCTATTTAATAGCCTACCGTTTCTGGCTCGATAGCCACAAAAGTAATAATGCCGAAATGTAGCTAATTTTTCACTCTATTACCAAGGGGAATCTCAGAACTTTTGCAATATGGCCGGTTCTTCTGGACCAAGACCCACTTTTTTACCTTACCTTGCCAAAATTACTATAAAAAGGAAAGAAGAATACCTACATACTTGAACATATCGAGTTTTGAAGTCCTATAGGTAGGTAAGAAGCTCAAAAAATACCAAGGTCCTGTTGAATTTTCTTAATATTTGTTGAATTTTTGATAATTATTGAGTTTTTCGACCATCAACCATGGAATATTTGGCCGAAAATTTAAAAAATCTCGTCCGAAAAAAAATTAAGCTAAAAAAAATGAGGAAGCTCATGGACACCGGTAGATATAGATGTAAAATTTCAATACCGCCATTTTATTTTGAAAAAATTGCAAATATTCGCGGAAAAATTGCGAAAAATTAAAAAGAAAGCGGAAAAACAAGATGCTGAGCTTTGAGTATGGTTTCTGTACAAATTTTCATCTGTGCCAGACCAAAAGCGAGGAACTCAGTCAAAATTATGCTCTCAACCTTCTGCAAGTGAGCTCTCTGCAACTTCTGCAAGTGAGCAGATCAACTCTGTGGCAGTGGTTTGCTAACACTCACATCACTTCTACTGTACAAAGGGTTCACAACATCCTGAACATTGGTGGCTAGATGAATTGTTTTTATGCAGAATGCCTTTCTGCTAATCAGAAACCGTTTGGCCGCCACTTCTTCAGTTTTCAGCCACCGAGAGATTTTTTTACATATAATTTCCGTGGAAGACATTGCCCAATGCGCAAACGTAGGAGTTTTGAGTCCCCTGCCCTCCCTCCCCCTTAAGAATAATGAATAGACCTAGTAATAGGTCCTTATTCCAGACTGGTCCCATTGTTTCGCTTGTGAGAAGTTCATGACTTTTTCACATGTTAATTGATTATAATGCCCACGTTTCATAAGAAATGAAAGTAACTGACGTAAAACAAGTTCACATGAATGAATGACTCACTTATAGATCTCCAGCACCCAGTAACATCCACTGACAGCGCAGAATAATTATACCGCACATGATTTTTTTTAAAGTCAGAACCCCCTCTTAATATGCCAAACATCCTTTCTGCTAAGCTTAATTTACAGAGGAGTTAAAGGTAGGTTAATTCTGACGTTCGACAAGTTCAACCAATGCAAGAATCTAATTTGCAAGACAAACAAGAATTTCCGACTTCCAAGTTCCAGTTATGAAACCACTACCACTCCCATGACGATCCTGTTTTGTTGAACCAAGTAATCAAGTAAAACGTAATCACCAGTTACAAATAAAGAACTCTCATACATATCCTTTGTCTCTAAATAACGGTCTAATTGCGTTCAAGTGCAATGCAACCCTTGACTAACCTGACTCATCCCCAGTTATCCACCAAAGCTGCAAAGAATCGCCTTCCTATGAACCTGTTGGACATGATTGCGCAGTGAGGGGGCACAAACTCCTGAAAAGTGCAGCAAAAATTGCATTTTCTTGCGGAAATTGCAAAAATTTGCCATATTTTTCAATTTTTCCCTATTTTTCAATTTTGCTAAATATTTAAATTTTTCTGTTGGACATGTTTGCGTAGTGAGGGGCAAAAATTCCCGAAAATTGCAGTGGAAATTGCATTTTTCTTGCGAAAATTCACCATATTTTTCAATTTTTCAGTATTTTTCAATTTTGCAAAATATTTCAATTTTTCAGAATATTCGCAATTTTCGAGAGGCCTCCGAATATTTCAATTTTGCGAATATTCGATTGAATTTTTCAATTGAAATATTCACTTTTTACATCTATACTGGTAGATCATTCTGAGAAATTTTCATCAAAATCTGAGAAATCAATTTTTTTGCCTGGCTTTATTTCGCTGCAATTACCCAGTAAGGATTGTCAAAAAATTAAATCTTTGAGGTCTCATGCAACAGAAAACTTTCATTAAAAGTGACTTTCCAATGTGGAATTAAACATTTTGTGGGCTAGACTTCATTAGCCACTGAAATGCAAGCTTTCGTCAAAACTGGAATTCTCCATGTCTAGATCATCTAGATGAACTATTTCTTGTCAGGCAACTAGTGTAGGCTATATTTGGAACTATTACTACCGCCTAAGAAAAAAAATTGGATGTCCCTTAACAGAGTTGAAATAATTAAGCATATTCAATTGAAGATATGAAATAATCTGGCATTTCAGTTGAGCTTTAAGATACCTCATCATTGTTTCAGTTGATCTGAAGTTTGTACATTCAAACATTAGCCTTACTCTTTTATGCTGAGTTATCATTCTGTTTTCAGTCAGACAGTTTTGTTGCCTTCTTTGATACAGCATAGAAATTCCTTCTCTTTATTAGCCTACCCAACATCAGCAATTTTGTAACATTTCCAAAACATCAATTACTGAATTTTGAATACACAAAAACTTAGATTAGGAAGAACAAGTTAAGAAGAAATTAAATAAATGGAATAATCTCTGTGTCTAGTAGAGGTATGCTTATGTGAACGTCTGGTAAATGTGAACGATCGCCGAAGAAAACCTAAAACCCCAACAAGCCACTTTTTCCAATAAATACTGATAATAGCCATTCATGCCATTTGCACTTTTTGAATATTTTGCTAATTCAGTGATGAAAGTGGCTGAATTAACAGCTTAGCCTCGTTTCTGTTGCATGCTGCAGGTCCACTTCTCGGTGGATTCTGGACTGATTCTTTCTACATCCGTTTTTGCACTGCAGCGCTTCCGAGGAAGACGGCAGCGCTTCTCGAGAATCACGGACTTGGTTGGGATTGCTCCCCGACCAAGTCTGTGCTTCCCTGCAAGATGCTGCAGCGCTGCCGCTTTAACCAAAAAGAAAGTGTATCAAAAAAGGCATATTATGCAAAAGCAAAGAAGTGCTGCAGCAGCGATGCGGTAGCGCTATTGCAACAAAAACGAGGCTCTGATTTCCTTTGTTAATTTTGAAAATTTTGCCAAGTCCAACACAAATTCAATGAAAAAGATGGTGTTCAAAACCCGCAGATGCAGTCAAAAGAGGAAGAAGGTTTTTCAAAATCAAAGAAAATAAATTGAATTTCTGCTTCAAGTTTGTGTTGGGATAACCTGAAATACTTGGCTGTTAGCTGATATTAAGTTTATAATTTTTCTGTTCTCTTTGACTGTTTTATACGCAACTCACAAAAGCAAGGTAGCGTAACAGTTAAAAAAGTGTTCACATAGGCCTAAGCAGGAGAGGTAGGATAGAAGGAAATTTCAGTCCAGTCCTAAGAAGGTCATAACTATCAACAAGAAAACCCTGAGTGACCCAGGACCTGTTTTGGACTGCACAGAAATTCCCTTGTAAGGCTTTCAGGCTAAGTTGAAGGTCATATAAATTTGAGGTCAGAATCTAACTAACTTGGAAGTTAGATACCATTCCTGTACCAGACAATTCAACGCAAAACCAACCGCAAATGGGCTTGAAAATTAATTATTTGTACTTCAAGACTTACGATGGCGTTTGGATTGATGTTAATGCACAGCTTTGCCAGAGTTCTAGATTTACTCACAGCCATCTTGTGCTGCGAATTTGAAAACTTTTGCCACTGAGAAAGTTGAGAAGTTAACAGCTGTTACTAGACTTTTGTACTAAACTATCTTCCGAAACTTTCTTATCCGCAAGAGCCACGGCAATTGACGCCGTTAGCTCGACGAAATAAACAAATTTGTGACTTGGCAACTTCAGCAGAAATGGAGGAAATTGGTATAACTTTGCCCGAGAAGTCCCAAGACGAAGTTTTAGCTGATGTTAAGCCTCTTCCGAGCCTTATCAGTAGTTCATCTGATGAGCTGGATGTCGACGATTTATATGCAAAGTACAAGGTTTGTCTGACTTGTTTTCTTTGACTGTCTAAGTCAAGAAGACTAAGGGTGTGTTTCGGCGTCAATTGGTGTTCAGCAGAAACTGGTAACCGGTTATCGTGAAAACACTTTTCATCGTAACCAAAAATTGGTCCTCCCAAAACATTGGAAGTTATGCCAAAACACATTTGAAATTCAAAAACGATGATGTGATGGAGAAAGATATTTCAAAACAAAAGATGGAGGAAGAATCTGTAGCTGCAACTGCAGTTATATCAGCATCTAACTGGGTTTTGTGTGAAGGGGTAGGCTATATCTGTAACATATCTTTAATAATAATTAAAAAATAATAGTAAAAATAAAAAAAGTAAAACTGAAAAATAAAAAATAAATTGAAAATAAAAATTTAAAGTAAAATCAAAAGTTAAAATTTAATATTCCTTCAGCCCAAGCTGACTGCTAATATTTGACAGTGCAAAATGGATACATCTGCTGAATTTTATCAGAGCTATATTTCGGCCCTTCTCGGCAAGGGTCCTCTTCAGGGTCAAAGCCCATCAAGTTGGAAAAATGAAACTTACAAAAATAGGACCCTTGCCAAGAAAGGGCAGAAATACAGCTATTATAAAATTCAGCCGATATATCCGTTTTGCACTGTAAAAAAAAAACTAAAATTAAAAACAGAAATGAAAATTTAAAATTAAAATTAAGAAGTTACAATTGAAAAACTAAAATTAAAAATGAAAATGAAAATTCAGTTTAAAAACGAAAATATATAATTGAAATTAAGAAGCAATAAGGAATCAAGTTATATTTTTATAGGAAGTTCTTATTTTAATTTTAGTAGATTTTTCTATTTGCTGTTCCACCATTCTTTTTACTTTCTAGTCGATGATGGCGAAGCTGAATCAGAACCAAGAATCTTGAACAGTAATGATAGCCGTTCCAAAAATTTCCTGACCAAGGATCGGAACCAATTGTCAAACCAAATTATTGTTGATGCAAAAATGCAGGTTCATTAGAACCAAAAGTCTCAAAAACACTGGTTACCATGAACCGAAGTATGTTGGTTGGCGGGGAAACAGGCCCTAAACTAAACCTTGGTCTAACTAAAGATTAGATAGCTTAGGCTGCTCTAACTTTTTTTTTCTGTCCAAGTTAACGCCTAGATCTCAGTCTTCCCTACATCACAGTTTTGTAATCTTCAGCTATGACATCAAGGATGCTGGGGAAAATTGGCATTGAGGGAATTACAATGTTTGTTAAACAGAGACAAAACTGGCAATGTCCACAAGCAGCAAAGTCTTGTCTCTATCATGCCTGATGAAATAATAATAGCCTACACTTAAAGAGTAAATATTAAGATGCATTTGCCTAAGGCAGGATCACTGTTCCCATAGCCTACTTCTATCTGACTATCACGGTGGTTTGTGAGTCACAAGCCCCTATCTAGCTCAGTGCTAGAGCAGTCGCCGTGGAAGTGAAAGGTCATGGGTTCAAATCCCACCTGATCACTTTTGTCTTTCTGTTCACTGCTTGAAATTTAATGATGACAAATAGTATACAAAGTGCTTATTAGCAACTACTTGTTCTTTTGTTACTCTACATATATCCTACATATGTTATTTCAGTTATTTGATACTTCATTGTTTTTTAGAAGCTACAGATGCAACTAGAGTTCCTGGGGGTGCAAGAAGAGTATATCAAAGATGAACAAAGAAACTTGAAGAAAGAGCTGGCTCATGCACAGGAAGAAGTCAAAAGAATACAAAGTGTTCCACTTGTGATTGGGCAGTTCTTGGAAGCTGTAGACCAAAATACAGGCATTGTTGGGAGCACAACAGGTATGCTTGTAATGTGTCATTTGCTTTGTTGATTCTTCAAACAGGTCAGATGACTATCAATTCATCAAAACCAAATAGGTTATAGCTAGAACAGCTGTCATTTCAGCTATCGAGAGGCAGCAATGGTGCAGAGAATATGACACATTCATACAGACAATTCATAAGAAACACCTTAAGGTTGCTGATATAGGAACAACTGGAAGAACCTGCAGGATATGGCACAAAAATGCTGCTAGTTTTCCTGTCAGGCCATCACATAATAAAACATAACATCGAGAGAAGAATGCTGGTATAACACTGTTATTAACTATATGAATAATTTTCATGATCCGGCAAAAAGGTGGTTGCATGTTCCTGCCAAACTGGCTTTCATGCACAGGACGGATTAAATGGCTGGTCTGGGTAAGCAACTTAATTCCACAAAATAGATTTTACTGTTTGCCAAATTTCGAAAGGTCAATGCCAAACTTCCTCTAGCTGAAGTTTCTGTACTGTATGGATGTACACCAACCCTTTCGTTCTCTCTGTTCCAAATTTAGAAGCTGCTAAGCTTTTGGATCTTTTTATGCATTTGCTGTTATTGTTTTGCAGTTGTGATTTAATTGGTCTTTTCTTAGGTTCCAACTACTATGTAAGAATTTTGTCAACCATCGACAGGGAGCTGCTAAAACCGTCCGCTAGCGTTGCCCTACATAAACACAGTAATGCCCTTGTGGATGTTCTCCCACCCGAGGCTGATTCTTCTATCTCCATGCTACAGGCTGGTAAGTAATTAAGATGTCTTATTTCTAACTTTTGAAGAATATTGGCATCCTTGTTCCAGTATACAATACGTCCTGACACAGTCCTAAAAGTGCGGAGGAATAGGATGTAATCGAATGCATATCTTCTGTGTACACCTGTCTTGTAGTTCAGTTCACTTTCCTGCCATTACTTCGCTATATTTATTCTTTCATTCTGTCGTGTGATATTGAAACACGGGAAAGAACTTTGGTAGGGGATTGAAACACATTCTTACTCTTGGAAAGAGTGAAGAAGGGATATTCAAGCTTTTGACATACAGTGGCGAAACTAGCCAATTTTCGTGTGGGGGGGGGGGTAGGGGGGCAAGCCAGATTCTACCGGGAGGATCCGACATATTACCGACAAACCGTGCTACGACGTATATTCCCCACAAGCACATCATAGAGGGTGAGTTGAGATGGCTTTCGTAACGGGAATTTGTCATCACGCCCTTGCCACAGCGGTTCATTACCACATGGTACCAAGAACATACCATGAAGTAAATGGCCTAGCAGACCAGAAACGTCGTGATAAACACTGCACTAGAAGAAATGTACTGCCTAAAGAATTGTTCAGGTGCAGTTATACGGAACTTGCAGACTTCAGATGTAAGTGTTGCATCGCGCTCGTCATGTCTGTTCGCTTTCGGACTGCCTCTCTGTACGTCTGCCCAAGTTTTTTCTAGCTCGTAAGCTAGTACTATCACATGAGATAGGACAATGTAATTCAAGGCAGGCGTAAAAACGACCCAAACACAAATTTTGGATTATCCGTGGGTGGGGTCGGGAGGGGAGGAATTCTGGATCTTGTGACATGCCCAGATTGGAAAAGGGCGATCTTGATGAAACTTGATGGCTGCCTGGTAGGAGCAGATGCCCCAAATATGCTACTTATGTGTCCGAGCTATAGGAAGTGGAGAATGAAAGTGGGTCACTGGAAGTTTGTAATACGATTCACCAACCAAACGGACGGAGCGATATGTATGAAATTTGGAATGTGCCCTTTGGGAAGTGCTACGATTCGAGTGAAATGTGCCATTTATCCTCATCCAACCATGTGGGGGAGTACAGGAAGGAGGGGGAAATTTTGGCACGTGTAGGGTCCAAACGGATGGAGCGATTGGGATGAAACTTAGAAGGTACAAGTTGCATGGCATTCATGATTTACCGAAAAGGAACGGAACGAAATGAAAAAGCGTTTGTCGGTTATTTCACCCAAAAAAGCCTCTCGATTTACCGACGATACTGTTCCCGTCCCACATACACAAGCCATTCATCCCGAAAACAATTTCACGATTTCAGAATTACTAGATTTACGGGCAAGACTTTGCTCAGTAGTTGCATTGAAGTGAAAACAAACGAAATGAGGATCTTTCCGACAAGACTCGAGTCTGTAACGGAGACGAAAACGAAAAAAGTATGGCTCGTCGGGGTCCGAATCACCGCCAAGACTTTTCTGATGATCGCGTTGGGAAAGTCAACAGCAAACGAAATGAGGGATCCCGATTTGCAGACAAAGCTTTTTCTAATCATCGGAGTGCAGCAGAATCACTCAAGCGTGAGTCGCTCGTCGGAGTTAAATGTCTTAACTTAAAAAAAAAGAAAAACTGTTTGCTGCTGGTGAGCACCGTTTCCCGACAAGAAGTTTCCTGATAACACGAGAGGGCTTTTGTCGGTACCGTAACCGGAATCCGCACCGAAAATTGGCGGGTGGGGGGTGATCCCATTTCTGGTGCTTGATAAGAGGTCAGTCGGTAATCAGGAAACTTCTTGTCGGGAAATTGTCGGTTGTTTTCAGTGTGGATTCCGTTTACAATACCGACGAGAGCCTCACTTCCTTTCTGATTACCGACGGGGCAGTCCCCCCCCCCCCCCTGTTTTCGCTACTGGATACACCCCTGACCAGATGTTTTTAATATTAGTAAAAAGTGAACCAACAGTCTCGTTTAGGTTGCTTATCTGCAACCTATATTAGTAAAGTCTCCTTTAGGCTACGCATCTGCAACCTGTATTAATATGGAGCCTTGTTCTGTAGCTTGAATGTCTTACAAAGAAGGAAGAAACTGTGTTGGGTTTAAGACCTAGGGCACTGTTTCTGCTGATCATTTTTAGTTGACAATATTTCCCCCCTCCTTTGCTAGAGGCGCGCTTTACTTCAGTTCGTTTCAGAGAATGAAAGGTGAACTACATCGCTCTTTGATTCACCTTTTATGTTCTTTGCGACGCATTGAACCGTGAAAGGAGGTTCCGGTATTCAACTCACGTCACAGCAGCAAGCTTCCAATTGTTATCTAATCTTTTTATTAAATCCCAGACGAAAAGCCAGATGTCGCATATTCAGATATCGGTGGTATGGACATGCAGAAACAGGAGATGAGAGAAGCCGTTGAATTGCCCTTGACACACTTCGAACTCTACAAACAGATTGGCATTGACCCGCCTCGGGGAGTGCTTATGTATGGACCTCCAGGATGCGGCAAGACCATGCTGGCCAAGGCAGTAGCACATCATACAACCGGTAAGTTTTTCCTGTTTTTATTGAAAGGGGCTGAACTTCCCAGTTGCGAACCTCGTTAATGTGTCTATATAGAAAGCTCACGCAAGAAAAATCGTCTCTTTCACACATCTGTTTCTACACTATTCGGCAACATAGGCGATTCATAGAGCTTGGCACAAGACACATGAAAGTTGTCTGTACAATACTGTACAAAAATTTTGTACGGTTATTAATACCTGACAAGACTTTTCTTGTTGCGCTGACTACGCTTGGGATTTAGTGTAAAACCATTGAACAAAATACATCTTCTTTCCAGAACTTTATATAATCTGATTCTAGGAAACTACCCATAATAACTTTTACGGAACCTAGCCTAATATTTTATTCCTCTGATCTTTAAACCACTTGGCAATTATCCCCACACCCGGTTGAATTATTCCCAGATTTTCTCTTTTAAAATTGTATTACATCAACAGTCAGCTTATGGGAGTTTGCTGTCTAATGCTGTACTCGTGTCATCGGAAAAGAGATTATGCTTTATTACAGACGTTTCTGATAGAGAAACAAAGATATTCTGTATTAGTCGTAATATATCTTATAATACATTTATCATACTTTTTGATACACCGAAGTGACTGCGTCAGTTTGGATACCATTCTGATTCTACGCTGTTTTGTTTTTTTACATTCTGACGAGCTGGCTCATTTTACTACCAACACAGTGCGAAGGAGACTCCCGCCCCTCGGAAAGGGCTGACTACTTAAAGATCATGCAGGCGACTTCTGGTCAATCGCTGAAGGTGACAACAACAAATAACGAGATTTTATGCAGGCAAACGTGCAAAATCAACTCAACCCAGTGGCGAACAAAATGGTCTCCCACGGGACAAGCTGCCGACGTAGTTGACTTCTGTGAATCGGATCGAACGCAGCTTTGAAATCCCCGTTTTATGCAACAAACATAAATCTTGCCAGACATTCGCGAAAGACAAGAAACTTCAAGTTGGACACATTTTAGGTACGGGAACGAATGCGGTATAAAAAGCTATTTCGCGACATAATTACGGAATGCGGTATAATCAAAATTTTGTGCGGCATTTCCCTCAGAATCGTGGCATTGTGCCGCGAAGTGCGGTATAAGTGGCAACACAGCTGAGTACAAGTTAAATTTCTCGTCGGACATAACTGAATCGTGAAACCGTAGACAACGATGTTGCGTCGTTCAGAACGTTATTGATTGGTTAAAAGACTATATTTGACGATGGGCGACGAAGATAGATTTGGGTAACGTTCGTTTCTGCATTATTTGATGGATTTAACTTTGAGCGGCACAGAAGAAAATTGTAAAATTCAAGCCTACCAAATATGTTTGCTCAGTGATTAGCACAAACAGAAATTTAAAACATTGTATTTCTTTGTTGCCTTTTTTTGTTGAATGTCTTTGCATACTTTAAATTAAAGGTTACAGCGTCCAGTTTTGCAACTATTTTGTTTGCAACTGTTTCTTGACCGTCTGAAGTATCCCGGCAGAAGAAAATTATATAATTTGTTATTTTTATTTAACCGTTTTGGAGCAAAAAAACAGATGCTGTAAAATTTAGAGGTGTGATCAAAGAAGCATACCTCTACTATACATCAGAGAATACCTCTTTCAAAGAAAGCGTGGAGGTTGCCTCTGCAGGGGCGTCGCGTATAGGGGGGGGGGGGCCCAATGTTGTCGGCCAGCCGGTAAAAAATAGCCGAGTCGACGCGAAGCGCCGCGATTTTTCGTATAAACAGTCGATTTTTTTTTCTTGGAAACAGTCGATTTTTTTTTCAAAGCAGTCGTTTTTTGTGAAAGTAGTCGATTTTGTCTTTAAAAGAGTCGGTCTTTCTTAAAATTACTCGATTTTTCCGTCAAAACAGTCGGTTTTTTCCTTATAAACAGTCGTTTTTCCTGCAATAACTTTCGGTAAAAGTGACCAGCCAGTCGATTAATACCCCCTCCCCCGGAATAGTTTGGCTAGTAACGGCTCTGCGCCTTTGTACCTCATAGAATAGTGACAAGTTGATTTGATCTCTAGCTGCGTTCATCAGAGTCGTTGGCTCAGAATTCGTGCAAAAATACCTCGGCGAAGGACCTCGCATGGTTCGCGACGTTTTCCGACTGGCGAAAGAAAACTCTCCTGCAATCATCTTCATCGACGAGATTGATGCTATTGCGACCAAGCGATTCGATGCACAGACTGGTGCCGACAGAGAAGTCCAGCGCATTCTTCTTGAGCTACTCAATCAGATGGATGGTTTTGACCAGACCACAAACGTTAAGGTATGGCTTTGCGAAATTTTATATCTACAGTGTAGAGCGTAGACTTCCGATAGCCCTAAAGTATGTGACTCCAGTGGCGAACCTAGCTGGTTTTATAATACTGTAATGGGTCCCATTTTCTGTCCCAGCCGTACTTCCTTTTCAGAAAGCGGTTTTGCCGAAATGAATCGTAGAACCCAGGAATAAATTTTTCAAAATTATGAAAGTTGAACATAAGCCAGAATTATCAGTATTTAATGTTTCGGAGTATTCTGATTGGTACGCATTGTTATCGTGAGTTTGTTGATGTTGGGAAGAGCGCGCAGTTCGTTTCAAGAAGAAATATTCGGAATAGACAACGTCGCCCCTCACAGCCCACAACACTAATTTCTAGTTATCATTATTTTTGTTATTGATAGCTAAAAACGCAATATGCTATTTATCACTTCCAGCGTGCGTCTCTGGTGCTTTTTTGAAGGCGTCGACTTATGGGCAGGCAACAACGGTAGTTGGTTCCACGACTCAACAGTTCGGTAATCTCCACCTGTCAACCTCTTTCTTCAAGCGCTGTTCGTGGCCCCTAAGGTTGTTTCAGTTGAGAGCAAGAAGCTCGTTTGCGAGCCGACTCTGCAAAGCTTGTACGCCCCAGTTATATCTCCTGTGGCGGTAGGCATTTCTCGGTGTGGTGTCTTGGCCTCTCATATCTAGCGTTTTCGATGCAGGCAGAACTTAGTCATTTGGTGCTGGGTCCTTTTGGGTGTACCGAGTTTCTTGTTGTATCGCGTCTGACGGAGCAGTGTCCACGCTGAAGATCGGTCCAAGAAGGGATTTGAGCAGCTTACACTTATTAGTACACAAAGGCTAGTTTTTTTTTAGTGTTGATTTTTTTTTGTTAAGGGGGGCAGACTGCATTATGACCCGGACGGTCCAAAACTTCAAGAGGATTTGTGAATCTTAATGATTTTCACGTGCAAAGATATATAAAAATTCATTCCTAGGTGATCATGGCAACCAACCGAGCTGATACCCTCGACCCTGCACTTCTTCGTCCGGGCCGTTTGGACCGAAAGATTGAATTCCCTCTACCAGACAGACGACAGAAGCGGTTAATCTTCCAGACCATCACTTCTAAAATGAACCTTAGCGACGAAGTAGACCTTGAAGAATTCATTGCAAGGCCCGACAAAATTTCAGGCGCTGACATCAACGCCATCTGTCAAGAGGTGAGTTGCTTTATCATTCTAAGCGCTAACTACAGAACTCGGATTTATGTTCGGTGAGTCCCACGCTGCTTATAGCGGCAATAATGTGGATTGTTTCCTCGTCGCATATTGAGAAATCTTCGACTTGTGTGGCCACGTTGGATTTTGAGCGCTGGTTGTTGGCTAGGCTAAGTAGCTGTTGGTTGTAGTACAAAGAAACCCACGGGAGACCGTATGTCCAAGGCATATAATGGACGGAACGGGAAGCTTTCCTCCCTGAAAATGCAGCATAATAGCGCAGTGCATTAGCGTTCGAAAAAAGTCGCATGCGACTATATACTATTGCAATTACTTGTCGGTGTTATCAGAAGGGCCAGAATTACTTTCACAAAAAGCAATTTCAATCTGGAGAAGTAATCGTGATTACCATTTATGATAATACAATATTCAGCATGGGAAAAAAAAAGTCTAGGTGGAAACATAAACTCTAATATCCCAGAACTCGGCCAGCTTTCAAGGCATCTATAGCATTGAATTTGCTTTCGTGGTAGTTTAATAGGCGCTTAGTATGCTATCCTTCTCACAGGAAAAGCTTCGGAAACGGAATAAGTTTTTTTCATTCGGCCAATACGCTTTCTTCAACGAAATGCATCCAAACTTTCCTACCAATCCGTATGACGTGTTGATGCAGCGGTGCACAGGCTCAGTGGTGCGCGAAGGTTTACCGGAGACCGCTAAGAACCTAAAGACGGTTTCAGGTGAAATCTGATATTCATATTTCACGGGCTGGGACATGGTTCGAAAGAGTCCCAGTAGAAGCAAATAGGCAGTATCACCTCGTTTCTACTTGATGTCACCTGTTCGACTGACGATCTGTAATTTGTAAAATGACCTAGAGAGGGGCGACTCTTGCGAGAAGGAAGAGCAGACCTTATTTGTTGGTTTTCAGAAAAGGATCGCGCCCTTATTTCTGTGAAGCCAGGACGGAACGCGAAGAGATAGATCATCTAGATCTTCGTCCTTTCTAAGCTAATAGTGCGGCCGCACGATCAGAGTCGGGGGGGGGGGGGCGTGGACTGGAATTCCTGTCACGATTTTCAGCACCATCATCAGTTGTGGACTGAAAAGTTTATATTAGTTGCGGTTTTGATTGAAGTTTTGTTCGCCGTTCGCTTAGCCGGTTGCTTAATTTTCGTTTCCGAACGCCGTCGAAGTTCGCCGTTTGCTTAATTAGTGTTTTTACGACTCCGGCGATCCTTGTCCGGTTGACGTTTCTTCGACGATTCAAGCAAACTTCGAACTAGCTAGCTGACGAAGTTGGACGGTCAGAGTTTGAAGGACGAAGGAACTGTTACCGGCGACCAAAAACGGTAATTAAACAAAGGCCTTTGAGGTTGAGGGTAACTTCAAACTTCGATCAAAAACGCAACTTTATTTAACTTGACGATGAAAAGTGTAGAAAACCCGGACGGGAAAACCTGATCTTCTGTCCGAACCGCAAAGAGATAAGATCGAATGAGAGTTCGGTTTTTTCTGGCAACTCATCTATGGCTCTTCTAGGCTGGAATGCAAGCCGTAAGAGAGAATCGCTACATCGTCCTTCCGAAAGATTTCGAAAAGGGATACAAGAACACCATCAAGAAGGACGAGTCTGAACATGAATTCTACAAGTAACCTTTTTTCCAATTTTATTATGTTTTGCGATGTGATTATTTCCTAAGTAAACTTTGTAAATTTAATGATTGTTATTGATTGTTTGATGGCGCTAGATAGAAAAGTCAGCTGGGAATTCATTTGAGCCCTTCTTGGCCAGGGCTGTAGCTAGAAAAATGATCCTATTATAAAATAAATAAAGTTCCCAGCAATTATAAATATTCAGTGTTGAGGAGTTCATTCTTAGGAGTTGTAGAGCGGAAAGATGGTTTTCGTTAGTTGCATTTTTGCAGATACCGTGGTGTCTGTTACCACGGTAACTGGATCTGCAATTAGTCACTTTTGCAGTTACGGTGGTAACTGATATACGGTTGCTGTGCAAAAAGGACAAAAACCCAAAAGAACGAGCTGTAAGCTCATATGGCACTTGCAAGGCTTCGTAAAAGGATGAAAGTAGGAATTTGCAAATTTGTGGGTTTGTTGTGATCATTTGTCAGCAACACCCTTGAGATAAAAATGACGAAGGACCGTTTGAAATCACAAGAATGCATCGCTTGGTAAAAAAAAAAAGTTTTCTTTTGCATTTGGCTGTGATTATGTACACTTTAGGGGCGCTAGAAATGTATCTTATGATCTAAACCCTTAAGGCAAAAATTATCCTGGGCCCTTTAAGATCATGAATATATATGGTTTGATCAAAAATATTTTTTTACTTTTCGGTTAAGATGTGCACTTTAAAGGTGCTAGTAAGTCATTTCTGAGCAAAACCCTTGAGGCAAAAATGATCATGGGGATCATAAAAATGTAGATTTCGCTTAAAAGTATTTATTGGGTACTTTGCGGTGAAGAAGAGTACTTTAAGGGATGGTCGGATCTAGGAAGTAACAAATTCTGAGCCAATCTTGTCAAGTCTCTAATGTTCAAGCCAAGTTTCATCGTCCTAGCACATCTAGAAGTATATACCTTACATCGCGGTAACCGGAATTTGAGCCCCACTCCCCCCATGAGTGCCCGTACCCGGTCCGGCCATGTCACTGATGTATCTAATGGCTTACGCGTGTTCTTCCCACCAAGTGTCATCCCAATCGCTACACTCTAAGTGTGTCAAAAAATTTGCAACCCCCCCCCCCCTCCGGCTGACTCCCCACATTGATTGGATCCTGTCCTCACTTGAAATAGGACATCTGAGACATGAGTTCTTTCCGAGTATCAAGTTTCATTAATATCCGACCGATCACCAGTTCAGAAGTTGGATATTTCTCAAGATTCCGGATTCTCCCTCCACTCCCCCCACAGTGGTCAAATCGGAAAAACGACTGTTCTTAAGTTAAATTGTCGAGTCCCTGATATGTCTGCCTAGTTTCATCGTTCTAGCACAGGTATAAGCATCTTAACTCGGGATCACCGGAATTCCGGAACGCTCCCTCCAACTCCCCAACAGTCTCAGATCCGGTCCGGTCTTGTCAACTACGTATCTGGGGCTTGTGTTTGTTCTTCCCACCAAGTTTCATCCCGATCCGTCCACTCTGAACATGTAACACGATTTCCGGTTCTTCCCCTCTACCTCCCCCCCCCCCAAAAAAAAAAGTCATCGGATCCGTTTTGGACTTGACATCTGAGACATGAGGTCTCTCCAAATATCAAGTTTCATTAAGAGCCGATTCCCCGTCCGGAAGTTAGACATACGTCAATATTCCGGATTCCCCCTCCCTCCATTCTCACCACAGTGGTCGGATCTGGGAAATGACTATTTCCGTATTAGTTTGGTCGGGTCCCTAATATGCCTGCCAAGTTGCATCCTCCTAGAACATGTGTAAGCATCTTAACTCGGGGTCACTGGAATTCTGAAACCCTCCCTCCAACTCCCCCCACAGTGCTCCGATCTTGTCAACTACGTATCTGGGGCGTGTGCTTGTTCTTCCCACCAAGTTTCATCCTGATCCGTCCACTCAGAACATGTGACACGATTTCCGGTTTCCCCCCTCCAGCTCCCCCCCAAAGTCACTGGATCCGTTTCGGACTTGACCTATGATATCTGCATTTCCAAATATCAAGTTTCATTAGGATCCGACTCCCCGTTCAAAAGTTAGACATATATCATACACTCTGAACATGTGACACGATTTTGGGTTCCCCCCCCCCCCCTCCAAAGTCATCGGATCCGTTTCGGACTTGACATGTGACATCTGAGACACGAGGTCTCTCCAAATATCAAGTTTCACTAAGACCCGATTCCCCGTTCGAAAGTTAGACATACGTCAATATTCTGGACTCCCCCTCCCTCCATTCCCCCCAAGGTGGCCCTAATATGTGTGTCAAGTTTCATCGTCTTTGCACATCTGGAAGTACCCTAACTTGCGGTCACCGGACTGACCGACGGAAAAGTGATCGGTATATGGCCTTGGCCGGAAGGCAAGTGCCATAACAAGAACTGGAAGCTCATATGGCACTTGCAAGGCTTGTAAAAAGACGAAAGTAGGAATTTGCCAATTCGTGGGATTGTTGTGAACATTTGTAAGCAAAACCCTTCTGATAAGAATCGCAGTGGACCCTTGGAAATAACGAAAATGTATCGTTTGGTACACGACCTGGGATGACTTGACTGGGATGATGCGCACTTTAAGGGCGCAAGAAATTCACCTGTTGTCAAAATCCTTGAGGAAAAATGATCCTTGGCCCTTTAGGATCATGAATATATATGGTTTGTTCAATAGCACTGTTTTACTTTTCGGTTAAGGTGCGCACTTTAAGGGTACTACAAAGTCATTTCTAAGCAAAATCTTTGAGGCAAAAATGATCATGGGCTCATAGGAATCATGAAAATGAAGATTTTGCTTCAGTGTATTTTTTGTACTTAGCGGTTATAAGGTGAGTACTTTAAGGGATGGTCGGATGTGGGAAGTGACAATTTGGTAAGCCAATCTTGTCAAGTCACTAATGTTAGACTACGCTTGTTCTTCCTACCAAGTGTCATCCCAATCGCTACACTCTTAAGTGTGTCACAAATTTTCTGGTACCCCCCCCCCCCCCCCCGACTCCCCCGCATTGATCAAATCCTATCCGCACTTGAAAGGTTACATCAGTTACAAGAGCTCTTTCCGAATGTCAAGTTTCATTAAGATTCGATCGTCCGTTCAAGAGGTGGACATTTCTCAAGATTCCGGATTACCCCTCCCTCCACTCCTCCCGCGATCGTCAAGTCGGAGAAACGACTGTTCTTGAGTTAAAATTGTCGAGTCCCTGATTCGCCTACCAAGTTTCGTCGTCCTAGCAAACGTATAAGCATCTTAACTCGGGATCACCGGAATTCCGGAACCCCCACTCCAGCTCCCCCCACAGTGCTCGGATCCGGTCCGGTCTTGTCAACTATTCATTTAGGGATTGTGCTTGTTCTTCCCACCAAGTGATCCGTCCACTCTGAACAAGTCACACGATTTCCGGTTCCCCCCTCTTACTCCCCCCAAAGTCACCGGATCCATTCCGGACTTGAAGTGTGACATCTCAGGCACGAGATCTTTCCAAATATGAAGTTTCATTAACATCCGATTCCCCGTTCAAAAGTTATTAATGTCAATATTCCGGACTCCCCCTCCCTCAACTCCCCCACAGTGGTCAAATGGGGGAAGTGACTATTTCCAAGTTATTGTGGTCGGGCCCGTGATATGCCTACCAGCTTCCATTGTCCTAGCACATGTGTAAGCATCTTAACTCGGGATCACCGGAATTCCGGAACCCTCCCTCCAATCCAACTCCCCTCACAGTTCTCGGATCCGGTCCGGTCTTGTCAACCCTGTATCTAGGGTTTGTGCTTGTTCTTCCCACCAAGTTTCATTCCGATCCGTCCACGCTGGACATGTCGCCCAATTTCCAGTTCCCCCCTCAAACTCCCCCCGAAGTAACCGGATCCGTTCCGGACTTGAAGTGTGACATCTGAGACAGGAGGTCTTTCCAAATATCAAGTTTCATTAAGATCCGGTTCCCCGTTCAGAAGTTATACAGACGTCAATATTCCGGATTCCCCCTCCCTTCACTCCCACCCAGGGTGGTCGGATAAGGGAAGTGATAGTTTCTAAGTCAGTTTGGTGGGGTCCCTGATACGCCTACCAAGTTTCATCCTCCTAGCACATCTGGAAGTGCCCTAACTCCACATGAGTGGACCGACCGACCGATCGAAAAGTGATCGGTATATGGCACTTGAGCGGAGCTGCAACTGCCATAACAAGAGCTGGAAGCTCATATTGCACTTGCAAGAGTCCGATGGAAGTGATGGTCAAAAGTATTTTTTTCACTTTCGGTTAAGATGCACCAAACTTGCAAGGCTGGGTCAGAGGATGGAAGTGATGTTCAATTTTTTTTTTTTTTTCACTTTTCGGTTAACATATGCACTTTAAGGGTGGTAAAATTAATTTCTAAGCAAAACCCTTGAGTGAAAAAGAATTGTGTGCTCATGGCGATCGCGAAAAAGTAAATTTTGCTTAAAAGTATTTTTTGCACTTTGCGGTTAAGATGAGTTCTTTAAGGGATGGTCGGACCGGACAAGTAACGATGTCCAACCCAATGATGTCAAGTTTCTAATGCTCCAGCAAATCGTCCTAGCACATCTGGAAGTACCTTAACTCACGACAACCGGAATGTCCTGAATTGAAATGGGACATCTGAGACATGAGGTCTTTCAAGATATCAAGTTTCATTAAGATCCGAAAACCCGTTCGAAAGTTATACATGCCACTAATTTCCGGATTCCGCCGGGTCCCCCTCCCCCCACGATGGTCGGATCGGACAAGTGACTGTTTCCAAGTTAATCTGGCCGGGACCCTGATATGCCTGCCAAGTTTTGTTGTCCTAGTCCACCTGGAAGTAAATTAACTACGGATCGCCGGAATTCCGGACCCCCCCCCCCCCAACTGCCCCCATAGTGCCCGGATCTGGTCCATTTCTGTCAGTGATTATCTGGAGCTTGTGCTTGTTCTTCCCACCAAGTTTCACCCGATCGCTCCACTCTGAGAGTTTCATACGATTTCTGGTCCCCCTCCGCCTCTCCCCCAGATTCATCGGATCCGGTCCGGACTTGAAATGGGACATCTGAAACACGTGTTATGTCCAGATATCAAGTTTCATTAAGATCTGATCAACCGTTCGAAAGTTATGCATGCCCCCATTTTCCGGATTCCGCCACCTCCCCGTCCCCCCACGATGGTCGGATCGGACAAGTGACTATTTCCAAGTTAATCTGGCCAGGTCCCTGATATTCCTGCCAAGTTTTGTTGTCCGTGTCCACCTGGAAGTACATTAACTTCGTATCGCCGGAATTCCGGAACCCCCCTCCAATTCCCCCCATAGTCTCCGGATCCGGTCCAGTTCTGTCAGTGATGTATCTAGAGCTTGTGCTTGTTCTTCCCACCAAGTTTCATCCCGATCGCTCCACTCTGAGAGTTTCACACGATTTCCGGTCCCCGTCTGCCTCCCCCCCCCCCCCCAGATTCACCGGATCCGGTCAGGACTTGAAATGGGACATCTGAGACACGAATTGTTTCCAGATATCAAGTTTCATTAAGGTCTGATAACCCGTTCGAAAGTTATGCATGCCCCTATTTTCCGGATTCCGCCACCTCCCCCTCCCCCCACGATGGTCGGATCGGGCAAGTGACTATTTCCAAGTTAGTTTGGTCGGGTCCCTAGTATGCCTGCCAAGTTTTATCGTCCTAGAACTTCTGGAAGTACCTAACTCGAGAAGAGTGGACCGACAGACCGACCGAAAAGTGATCGGTATATGGCGGAGCTGCAAGTGCCATAAAAACTGATATTCAGTCACATCACGAAGTGCCAAACTTCTTTCCCATCAATTTGACAAAAAATTGATGAAAGTGAGATGACTTTTTCAGATATCACGGTCGGACCGTGGTATCTTTTGACGGTCAGATCAGATACCACGATAACTGCACAAAAACGACTTTAGACCGTGATATCAGATACCATGGTATCTGCAAAATCACAACTGTTATGAACCAGTCCTTCACCCTCCCGGAGTTTAAAGCAGTAACGCGTTCCATAGTGTTATGCAAATAGCCACAAACGTTGATTGACATCAGTTAAAACGATAACTCGCCTCCAAATGACTAAGGTTCTTTTTAGTTTTCAATATTCAAAGCGAATAATCTCGGATCACTTCACGGCAGAAGGGCAGAGAGCACGCTCGATGGCCACAAGAAAACACTGACTAGCAGTAACGCGTGTCCGCAGTGTTACGCAAAACCGCCCCAAATGTTATTTGGCCGCACATAATGCGATGACTCTCGTGGGATTGGGATGGGACCCCCTTTTTGGGATCCCAAAACGTAAGTGGAGGGATTCCTATGACATGGCAAAAGTGTCCGTCTGTCCGTCTGTCTGCAGGCACGATAACTCTCGAAGGGAATGAGATATTTTGATGGAACTTGGTATGAGGATTGATTGGGTCAAGGGTAAGGTCAAGTTCGTAGATGGGCTCTATAACCCTACATTTAGGGGTGGGGTAGGTGGTTCAAATTAAGGGACAAACAAAATATTTGTAAGCTAATGTGATAGTCGATAATGGAGTAAGAAGGCATTCTGAGCACGATAGTGAAAACCATTTTCTCGCCGGACAAGTAGTTCGTCCAGAATCCGCCCAAAACCGGAAAATTTGTTGAAAGCAAAGTTTGACTAGATGACAAATTAAGGGGTAAGAAGAGAGGCTGAGTCTGTATATGACAATCGTTTTTTACCCGGACATATAATTGTTCCTGAATCCAGTTGTAACCAGAATTTTTTTAAGTCAGAGTTTTATTTAAAGTTGATTAGAGGGATAAGGAGATAAACCGGAAAAATGATTAAAAGTAAAAGTTTTATTTGAAGTTGATTAAATGTTCGGTCTAGGGGTAAGAGGACATGCTGAACACGATGGTGAAAACCATTCTCTCGTCGAACAAGTAGTTCGTCCGGAATCCGGCGAAAACCGGAAAGTTGGTTAAAAGTAAAAGTTTCATTTGAAATTGTTTAAATGTTCGATTTAGGGGTAAAGGGTCATGCTGAACACGATGCTGAAAACCATTTTCTCGCCGAACAACAAGTTCGCCCGGAATCCGCCCAAAACCGGAAAATTTGTTGAAAGCAAAGTTTCACTAGATGACAAATTAAGGGGTAAGAGGAGAGGCTGAGTCTGTATATGACAATCGTTTTTTACCCGGACATATAATTGTTCCTGAATCCAGTTGTAACCGGAATTTTTTTAAGTCAGAGTTTTATTTAAAGTTGATTAGATGTTCTTTATAGGGATAAGGAGATACCCTGGATTCGTTTCTGAATTTTCTTTTTTTTGCTGAACTAGTAGTTCGCTCGGAATTTGGGCGAAACCGAGGGCGAAACCGGAAACTTGGCAGAAGTAAAGCAGGAAGTCTTGGTCAGTATCGTCATAATAGATATGGCTTATAGAGGTATATCTGAACTTGGTTTCTCTGATGATTGGCCTGGCGAAGAGTGGATCTGGCGAAGACAAGACCCAGTTAATTGTCTGAATCAAATATTAGATTTTTGGGATCCCATCGACATTTTTAGTCTTGTTAGTTTTCAATATTCAAAGCCAATAACCTCGGATCACATCACGGCAGACAGGCAGAGAGCAGGCTCGCATTGTGAAAACACTTACAACAAGGCCAAAGGTTTCAATGGGATCCCAATAATCTGACATTTGATTGAAACAATTGGGTCATGTATTAGCCATTCAGTCTTCGTCAGATTCCTTGAAGATTTTTACTGTTAAAATAAAGTTCAGAACTGGATTCAGCGTGAATCCTTGCCCAGATACCGAATCTCTAATCGATTTCAGAAACAACGTGGAGCCTCAACCAAATTTCCAGTTTCAGCCGAATTCGCGATGAACCATTGGTCCAGCAAGAAAACTTAAGGTCAGATATTATGGATTCAGCGAACCTCCTTACCCCCTCAGTGAATATCTTATTTGCTTATAAAAATAATGTTTTTACCGTAAATCTGAAACCCCTCCTCTGCCTCTAAAGTTAGGACTAAAGGACCCGTCTACGAACTTGACCTGTACTATCCTCATTGAACAACATCCTCGCTTGAAAAACATATTCCCTCGTTTGTTTTTAACATATCCCCCTCCCCCACCCTTAAATATAGGGCTACAGAGCCATCTATGAACTTTACCTTACTCTTGACCCAAAGGATCCTCCCACCAAGTTTCATCAAAATATCTCATTCCCTTCGAGAGTTATCGTGCTTACAGACGAACGGACGGACACCTTTTGCGATGTCATAGGTATCCCTCCGTTTTGGGATCCCAAAAGCAACTTTAGGTCTGCCATCACGATAAGCGTTAGATTTGTCTGTGGTTGGATAGAATCGGCAGAGCCAGGTGAAAACCGCGAGAACAAATAATTCGAAGTCCATGTCCATAATGCGTTCTTAGTTAAGGAAGAATCCATCGAAAAGGTCAAAAAGTTCCGTTTAGCTGATCCGTCTGCGGCTGTCCTGAGATCAGGCTCGTATCCAGGAATTTATTTCGGGGGGGGGGGGTTTGCCTGTCGGTCGGACAAAAAAGTACCAAAAAAGACATAGATCAGAGGGAAAAGCCTATAAAAAATCGATTATTTTGTATGTTTTGGGGGGGGGGGGGTTGACCCCCCCCCCTGGATACGGCCTTGCCTGAGATCCATCAACAGGATGAAGGAAAACTGTAACCACTCATGGAGCTCCATGATGTTCCGGTTTACTGAATTTTAATTATTTTGGTTGTTGTTGATGTTATTTTGTTTCTCTCTCTTTTCATTTTTACCATATTCTGTCTTTACCTAGACGGGTTACAAATACAATTTAATTTAATTTTATCACCTACAGGTTCCAGGCTTTTAAAATGTTTGTTGCTTGCATAAGGCGTATTCTCGCCGTTCCCGAGGACTCCTCGGGGAATCGAAGAGGACGACGAGAATAGAGGGAGTCACTCCGCGCGGACTCCACGTCCTGAAAACAACGAGAACACCGGGAATGCTTCCAAAATGGATTTTGTTACAAATGATGAGAATTCCCCGTCCGTAGGGACTGGTGAGAATACGGGGGACAAACAAAAACGCGGGGACTCCTCAAGTGGAGTCCTCGGGGAACGGCGAGAATGCGCTTATAGTGAATACCGATTTCCTCGCTTGACTGCCGTATGGTACACTGTAAAAAGGTTTTCCGTATAAGGATTAAAGTCAACTGCAGTATTGGCTACTCGGATTATTCTTATCTCTACGCAGATAAAATTAATAGGCTACCAAATAGAGATTAGATGAATCCGAGTAGCAAATACTGCAGCAACTTTAATCTTTATACGGGGAAACTTTTTACAGTGTAGAGCTACGCTTCTTTTAACGTTAGGTAACTTTGAACAGTGCCAGTTTCATACATTTGCGTGACCAACGTCACTAACAGTCAGCCAAAGTGTTAATTAAGGACTTGTAAGATCTTCTCAGTGGGTATTTTTGCGTGTTTGTTTTACCATTCAGCTGAAAACTACACTGTTCAAAGTTAACTAACGTTCGAAGAAGCTTACCTCCACCATAGTTCATCCTGTACCTAGTACCAGAAAGTCTAGTTGGATCCAGGAAGACTAAACAAGAGCTACGAGCTGATATGGCACTTGTTACGAGTAGGTGGTGTGAGAAGCGAGAAAGTAAATCTCAGCATTTTTCTGGAAGTACCGGTACCCCTCGCCACCGTGCTCGGATCCGGTCCGGACCCTAAAATATGCCATCTAACACATGAGATCTATGTACTTTCCAAGTTTCGTTCAAATCACTCCACTCGTTTAACCCGTATACGAGCAACAACATTTCCGGGGCTCTCCCTCCAACTCCCCCCACTGTGGCCGAATACGACTCGGACACATAACCTTCGTATCTCTAACATCTCCTCTTCCCGAGAATCAAGTTTAACTCGAACCGGAGCATATCTTTAAATTTGAGGTTCTTTCTTCATCCTCCCCCTACTTTGGTCGGATCCGGTTCGGACGCCAAATGACAGATCTAGGCCGAATAAACTTGGTGCTGTCCAACTTGCATCCCATTCGGTCCATCCGTTTGGTTTTTGTGCATGTCAGAAATTTTCGGACCCCCCCCCCCCCCCCCCAATTCCCTCAACCATGGCCGCATAGGGTATAGACACATGCTTTGCATATCTAGGTCATCCGTTCTTATCACCCATTGTTTCACTTGAATAGGACTATTTCTTCGCAACCTAGTCATTTCCGGATTCCTGCTCCGTCAATTCCCCGAAAATGGTCTGATCCAAGAATAGATGTCTTCCTAGGGCATTGTGTCGGGTCGGATCACTATCGTGCCTTCCAAGTTTTATCGCCCTTAGCACATCTGGAAGTATCCTAACTCGCGATCACCGGAATTCCGGGAAACCCCTCCAACTCCCCCCACAGAGCCCCGATCTGGTTCTGTAAACTACGTATCTAGGGCTAAATGCTTGTTTTTCCCACCAAGTTTCTTCCCGATCCCTCAACTTTAAGCGTTTCCAAAGATTTCCAGCCCCCCTCCAACTCCCAACTCCCCATCGTCCTAGCACATCAGGAAGTACCAAACTCGCGAGATCACTAGAAATTTGGACCCCCCCCCCAACTCCCCCGCAGTGACCGGATCCTGTCCGTTTATATCATTCGCGTATCTAGGACTTGTGCTTGTTCTTCTCGCCAAGTTTCATCCCGAACTCTCCACTCTAAGCGTTTCCCAAGATTTCCGGTTCCCCCTCCAACTCCACCCAGTGTCACCGGATCCGTTCCATATTTAAAATGGGGCGTCTGAGAAACAAGGTCTTTCTATATATCAAGTTTCATTAAGGTCCGATCACCCGTTCGTAAGTTAAAAATACCTAAATTTTCCCGACCCCCCTTCCTCCACGCCCCCCCCCCCCCCCCCCCAGATGGTCGGATCAGGAAACGACTATTCTCAAGTCTATCTGTTCGGGTCGCAGACATACCTGCCAAGTTTCATCGTCCTAGCACATCAGGAAGTACCGAACTTGCGGGATCACTAGACATTTGGACCCCCCCCCCCCCAACTCCCCCACAG